>WBMW01001807.1:178896-236295 GCA_013396635.1 Penelope pileata
GGGATGGGATGGGATGGGCAGTGTGTGATGGCCCCGTTCCACTCCAGCGGGGACCAGAGGATGCTCACACAGCTTGAAGAGCCTCGTGCAGGCAGAGAAGCATCCACCCTGGGGACAAACCAAAAGCTTTCCCAGTCCAGTTCAAAGCCAAGAAACTTCCTTTTAAGATAACAAGAGAAAGCAAAACCTTTGCTTTTGCTTCCCTCAAGGGGTGTGTATTTCTTTTCTCCTTCACACTCAAAGCACTGCTCTCTTCCCAGGCTGTACAATGGGAGTTCTCACTTTTATAGGCCTTCAGCCCCAGGACATCAGCAGTGTTTGACAAGTCTGGGAAAGTAGGACAGTCACCTCGCCGTGCTCCCGCAGCGCACGGCACTCAGCAGTGACGGGGAGTGCTGGTACCTCTGCCAGTCCTGCTGGGCTCACGGGGCCATCACAGCTCCAAAGGCTCTGTCTTCCTCTTCTTTTAGAGTTTGTTCCTTGGCAGGAATGTTATAGGGGAATATAGCTCCTTCCTGGTGATTATTGTTGATAAGTCTAGCAGTACTGATGTCAATGCTCCGCTGCTTATCAGCATTGCTNAACGTGGCTGCAAACTGAATAAGAAGGGAATTACGAACATGAACAGCCCCAGACTTCGGAATAGAGAAGTGATTCAGGTTCCAGCGCTGAGGACCAGGAGCCATCTCTTAGCAGTTAATAAAAGGTGTGGGGCTCAATTCCAAAAACGCTTTTAGCAGTTGGAAGGAGGCAAAGCCCATTAACAGCTTTGCCAGACCTTCTGTGTGTCCTGAGGTGGAGAGATCCCTGGAAGAAAGAGTTCATTAGCACAAATTCCTGATCAAAGTTACCACCAACCCCTTGGTTTGGGATTTTTGCATCTTGTCCAATCCCTTGCAGCTGTCACCCAGCAGCGGTGGAGCTGGGACAGAGCTGCACAGTGCTCTGCCCTGGTTTTGCCCTGCACAGAGCAGGTGCAGCCTGGCAGGGTGCTGCTCCTGGGCCTCCTGCCCCTGCACAGCTCTGGGGGCTGCACAGGGCCACCACCACTGGGGCATTAACATTAAAGGTGCAGGGCTGTAACAGGGGCTTTGGAAATCCTCAGAAGGAAGATTTTAAGAGGTGCTTCAAAAGTTCTGGATGTCTTGGAAAGAGAGGAAGGCAGCAGTGAGGATGGGATGGGATCGGGTGGGATGGGATGGGATCGGGTGGGATNCAAAAGCTTTCCCAGTCCAGTTCAAAGCCAAGAAACTTCCTTTTAAGATAACAAGAGAAAGCAAAACCTTTGCTTTTGCTTCCCTCAAGGGGTGTGTATTTCTTTTCTCCTTCACACTCAAAGCACTGCTCTCTTCCCAGGCTGTACAATGGGAGTTCTCACTTTTATAGGCCTTCAGCCCCAGGACATCAGCAGTGTTTGACAAGTCTGGGAAAGTAGGACAGTCACCTCGCCGTGCTCCCGCAGCGCACGGCACTCAGCAGTGACGGGGAGTGCTGGTACCTCTGCCAGTCCTGCTGGGCTCACGGGGCCATCACAGCTCCAAAGGCTCTGTCTTCCTCTTCTTTTAGAGTTTGTTCCTTGGCAGGAATGTTATAGGGGAATATAGCTCCTTCCTGGTGATTATTGTTGATAAGTCTAGCAGTACTGATGTCAATGCTCCGCTGCTTATCAGCATTGCTCCCTTTGTAGCCAAAGGTCCGTAGTGCACAGAGCCCCTGGTGCAGAGCTGCAGGCCCTGCAGAGCTCTGAGAGCTGTGCAGCCTCAGCTCGGGCCTCTAACATCGTTTGGACGTGTCCTGGGGGCTGGGTTTGTGTGTGGCTCGTGGCTATGGGATGTGTCGCTGTAAATGTACAAAACACGGAGATGAAGAGGAATGCAGGCACTGAGATGTTCTTACACCCGGCTCAATGGAGAGCTAGAACCAAATAAATCCTATTAGTTTCCCAGAATGTGGGATCCCATCCCTCTTTGATGTGTGGATAATGCCATTTCCACGTGTGAGATGCTGAATCAGGGGAATGGAGCGTTTCGGATTCTGGAAGCTGAGTGCAGAGCCAGATTTAAGCTCTGTTCTGACTCCGTGGATTTGGGATTTAAATTACTGTTGCTTTTGGAGCAACATCTCTGCACCTGGCTCTGCCCTTTGATGCTGAGCACTGCTTGATGCACCTTGAAGGAAATAAAGCAAACCAACCCCTCCTCATATCTGCTCCTACAGCCCTCATTTTGAATGGGAACTCTGTGCAGGAGGCAACGAGGGCTGTGTCAGGGTCCCCTGGAGTCAGCAAATGGCTTTGCTGGGTCACAGCTAACTTCTGCAGAGTGGGGACTGTCTGAAAAGTTACCAATAGTAACACTGAGTCCACCTGCAGCAAGGTTAACTCATCCAAAAGATGGGCTGAGCTTATTGGCAGCGTTTTTTTACCCATTTCTGGAGTATAGAGCACAACTATCTGCTCCTTGGAGGGGACGGAGCCATGCGGGGAGATGCTGCCCGGGGACGTGGGGCAGCACCAAGGGTGAGCAGCGGGCTCTGCAGGCTCCGTGCTCTGCGTGGCTGTGTCAGGGAGCTGTAATGCCCATGGGCTGCAGCACGGAGCACAGCACAGAGCGGTGAGAAAAGTCCTCCTTGGCCTTTCTTTGCACATTTGGTTTCTAAGGAGCAAGGGCTGCTCTGCCCTGCAGCAGCATAAAGAAGAATGTGTTTGCATGAGTGGTGGGGGCTGATTGGTGTCGCTGGGAACACAACTGTGTGCCAGGGGTTTACATTCACGTGCCAGATTCGTTTATGTGGAGGGCTTTAAAATGTGTGCAGCTGGTTGATGTTTGTAGAGGGTTTTCATTTCTTAGATAAAAAAAAAAAAAGTAGAAAAATGTTTTTTCTTCCATTAGAGTTAAATCCCTCAGTCCAAAGAAGTGCCTGCCACTTCTAGGCGTTTTTTTCCAAACAAGAGCAAGAAGCTTTGACCTACAAAAACTGCTCCGTTAAACACAAATAATAACCATGGGTGCTCTGCTCCGCTCCACAGACAGATGCTTCTCTCTGCTGCTTCAGGTATTTATAGACCCTGGAATCTTTGAGGCTAAAAGTGTTGCAGAAGCATAAAATGCCTTTGTACAATGATGCCTCATGCACAGAATTTTCCCCGAGTCCCTGCCACTCGTGCATCACTCTTGTCTTCCTCCAGCAGATCTTCTGATCTGTGTTTATTCTGGTTTGCAGAAGTCAAGGAGGATAATGAGGAATTCAGTGCGTGTTTGTTTAGCAAGAGGAGGTAATGACGGCCTTTCTAGCTCACTGCAGGATTTACTTCTCATGAATTAAAAAACAAAGTCAACTGATTATGGAGCAAATTGCATGCTCTGCTGGCTGGCGGTGCAGTTTGCATTTTGTGGGTGCTCGGATGGTCCTGGGACGGTCCTGGCTCTCTGCTGATGGGCCCTGACCCAGTCACTCGCGTGTGTGTGCATGAACGCGTGCACAGTGCTGCAGCAACTGGGGAGGAAAACAAAAGGACTGGAAGCTGAGCAATGAGCAATGAGCCCGGATTGGAAATGGCACAAATAGGGAAGAGAGGGCCCTGCAGCAGTGCTCTCCGCAATGCACGCGGTGGCAGTAAGCCCCGTGCCCCAGCCCCACAGGCTCTGGCTGATGTCAGCAGCAGCAGCGGGCAGCAGCGTGTCCCCACGGGGTGCTGTGGTCGTGGGCATCTCCCTGCACCCCACACCCATCAGCACGATGGCAGCTGTCAGCAGCACGGGGCTCGCTGCAGGCTGCCTGCCCCTGCACCACGGCCCCGGCGTGACATTTTTCTCCCATCGGAACCACTGCTCCTAGAGAGGAAAACCTCAGCTCTGAGGATGGGAGAGCAATTTTTGCTACCGACATTTGCAGCGTTACAGAGCAGATTTGAGAATGCACCTCCTCTCCCACGTCTGCACAGGAAGAGGCATTTATTTAGCAGTTGTCTCACGAGCAGCAGTGGATAATGGTCCAGAACATATTAATTTCAGGGCCGTGCAGTGAGCTTCTCCCACCGGTGCTGTGGATGGGGACCTCTTGGTTTCATCACTGTGCAGTGAGGGGTTCTGCCACTGCTCCCTGGCAGCAATTCACTGAGGGGCAGAGGCTCTGCCCACTGCTGGCAGAGCAAAGGCTGCGTGGGGACATCAGCCCGTGGTATGGGGCTGCAGGGATGTCGTGGTGGCAACCCCCAGCTTGCAGCGAAGGGCTGTGTGCCCCTTCCTAGCACAGCCAGTGTTCTGCTGCGGGAGTTAAAATCCTCTCTTGGCCGTTAATCCGTGAAAATCCCTGTTAGAAATAAAATAAAAAATATATAAGGGAAAGTGCCACTAAAAAGGTTTACGAGGCAGCAGTTACTGCTGCTCCCCAGGCCCAGGCAGCAGCTGGCTCCCACGCAGCTCGGCCGGGGCTGGGGCAGGAGCACAACATCCCGATGCCATCAGAGAGGTGCCCAGCTCCTCCCTGGATGTGTCCCAGCAAAGCTGGGTTTGGTGTTGGGCAGGGCAGGGGGCTGGGGGTGCCCGTATGGAATTCATCGGAGCCAAGGGAAACATCAGTCCATTTTTTTCCTAAAACTTCTTTAGCTTGGGATTAATCACGCAGCGTCAGGTACTGGCAGCGCTTAGGTACCAAATTCCATCAGATCAAAGCAAATCAGAGCTGAATGCAATGTAAATACCTCTGGTGGTCAGAGCCCTTGTCAGTGCGTTGCAGTCATGAGGAGGAGATGATGTTCAGGATGTTGAGATCTTCTGGGAGAAATGTGGTGCAGCAACCAGGCACCGAGGGGCCTCCGTGGATCAGCTCAGTGTCCTTTACACCCCTCCATCCTGTGCTGGAGTTTTGCTTGCAGCATCTTCCCTAATGAAGTCTCGAGCTACTGCAATAGCGATGTGAACAGCAAGAGCAACATTAAAACCTGCTATTAATTCACAATTGCATTATTTTGGCCAGATAGTGGCAGAAGTGGAAACAAATCATGTTTCTCTACTTAATGCTTTAATTACTGTGCTTGCTTCTTTCGGAGCCCAGGACCACCTCCTGCCACACGTGCAGAATACAAAGTTTTAGTGGCAGTGGTGGTTTGCTCCTCTCCCTGCTCCTTTATTGCAATCATGCTGATAGGTGAAACATTTTCACGTGATGTTCGATGGAGAATGTAATGGGCTGCTCCCAGTGTCATGGTATTTTGTTCATCCTTGCTCAGCACCGTCCTGGAGCAGGGGGCTGTAACATGGGGCTCTGTTTCTGCCCTGAGCCCACAGCTGCGCGGGCACTCTGCAAACTGACGCTCCTTGTGCCTCCCCCAGGACTGCCCCCAGCTCTTCCCCACAGAGGAGATCCTGATCCCGGTGGGAGAGGTGAAGCCCATCACGCTGAAGGCCAGGAACCTGCCGCAGCCCCAGTCCGGCCAGCGCGGCTACGAGTGCGTGCTGAGCATCCAGGGCGTGATCCACCGCGTGCCTGCGCTGCGCTTCAACAGCTCCAGCGTGCAGTGCCAGAACAGCTCGGTGAGTGGCTGGGGTGCAGCCTCCTGTCCCCATCCTGCTGTAGCTGCAGCAGCTTCTTACGGGTATCCCAGCAGTGGGTACCAGGGCTGCAGCACCTGTAGGTGGGTACCTACCCTGCAGGTATCCCAGCAGTGCCAGATGAGGTGCTGTGGGGGTGTGGGCTGCATGGGGAGGGGAGAGACAGGAAAGAGTGAAGAACCCCAGAGCTCAGCTCACCCCAAGATGCAGGTGGGCATCCAGTGCACTGCGTTCCCCTGGTGATCTCTTCTCTCCCCTGGGGGTCTGCAGGGCACACACCGTTGGGTTTGAGCAGCAGCAGAAGGAACATCGGGGGCACTTCAGTACTCAGTGCAGATGGTCTTAAATTGTTAATCAAGTTTTGAATTTTTTAAAGTTTTGCTGGGTATTTATACATCAGTGGCTGTCTCTGGGCCTTGCAGCCCGGTGGCTAATAAATGTATTAATACTGTACAGTACTTTTCCTACCCAAAGCAATTTATAAACATTAGGGAAGCGCTTTTGCTCCTGTTAGGCTAATGGGAAGCGGTCGGCAGAGGAGTTAAGGGCAATTCTGTGCTCACAGCTCCATCAGCTGAGCAGGAGGTGTGGTTCCAGTGCAGCTCAGTGGCACTGGGCACGGCACAGCCCTGCAGGTGGGAGCAGGGCACTGCTGCACAGCCAGCACTGTGCCTCCATGGCAGCGGTCCCTCGAAGTCTTTGTAGCAGCTCTTGATTGACTTAAAGAGAAGGTCAGAATGATGCCTCATTGCTGCTAACTGCAATAAAGGGAATTTCAAAATGCACTGGGAAGGAGCCCCCAGCCTCCCTCTGCCACAGCCCCAGGGGTCCCTGAGCAGGGGAGCAGTACACTGAGCGCTGCCATGGGCTCAGGGACACTGGGGGACCCCCTGCACACCTCCGTGCCCTCAGCTGTTACCCATTCCATCAGCACAGCTCTGCAGGGCCATCTCACACCGAGGCTGTCTCAGCAATAGCCTGAGGGCAGCAGAGCTCCGTGCTGGGTGACTGCAGGGGCCCTGTGGATGCGCTGAGGCTGAGTGACAGCAGCGGCCGCTGCGAGGGAAGTAATTAACATCACCTCTCCCAGGGACTGGATCTGATTTAATTACCTCCTCACAGTGGGGCGGAGGGAACCCAAGGGCCCTGGAGCTGAGGCGTGGAAGTGGTGGTGGCTCAGCCATCAGCACGTGGTGCAGGGAACAACCACTGCCTCTCACCACGTCCCCGCTCCTGGCAGCATCCCTGCAGCACCCTCCCACGCGCTCCGTTCTCCCTCTTCTTCTGCAGTACCTCTATGACGGGATGGACATCAGCAACCTGGCGGTGGACTTTGCTGTGGTGTGGAATGGGAACTTTGTCATTGACAACCCCGAGGATGTGAAAGGTATTGGCTGTGGGGTCTGTGGAAGGGCTGCAGGGGGCTGGGGGCTCCTGGGTGAGAGCAGCTCCATGCCACGGCCGTAGGAAAACCACCAAAAGCCCCAAAACTGAAGCTGTAAAGGCATCCTGTGGAAGGAATGATGTCTAGAAAATGTTTGGTGCTCCCAAGTGCAGCTTGCAGGAAGAATTGTTGGGACTGACGCTCTGGGAGCACCAGTGGAGCCCGATGTTGGTGGGATGCGGGTGGTGTTTCAGTGAGCTGCTCCTGAATTTGTTCCCGGGGGGGATTTCAGTGCCTGCAGAGGGATGGGCACAGCTCAGTGCTGCACTCTCTCCCTGCAGTTCACCTCTACAAGTGTGCGGCACAGCGCGAGAGCTGCGGGCTCTGCCTGAAGGCCGACCCCAAGTTCGAGTGCGGGTGGTGCAGCGGGGAGGGCCGGTGCACGCTGCGGCCCCACTGCAGCCCCCTGGGGGCACAGCCCTGGCTCGACTGGTCCAGCCACAACGTCAAGTGCTCCAACCCGCGCATCACCGAGGTAAGAGCACACCTGGGTGCTGCTCGGGGCAGGGGGGTCTGGGGCTGTGTCCGGTGCTCGCTGTGAGCTGCCTCGCACCCACGCAGAGTGCACAGCCCCCATGTGCAGCCGGTGCTGGGGCGAGCGCTGCAGGTGGGTGCAGGGATGCTGCTGGAACCGGGGGCTGCAGCTGATGGTTGGGATGTTTCTGCTCAGAGCCCTGAGGGATGCTCCCCCAGGAGCGTTTCTGTGCTGCTCGTGGGCTGTTAGCAGTGCTGTTAGGAGTGATGCTCCTTTCAGGTGGGAACAAATGTTTGAGTTCCTTGCTTCGTGAGCTCCCTTCATTCTTGAGCAGCCAGGGCTGTAAAAACAGCAAAGGCCCAGCAGAAACCCTGCAAGGTCCACATCCCTAACCTCGAACCCTTCACAGCACAGGTCAGCTTCTCTCTCATCCCCAGCAGTGTCTGTGATGTCCTCGCAGAGCACGGGGCTGTCACAGCGCTGGGTTCTGGTGGCTGCCACCTGCGGTCCTCGCGTGGCTCAGGCCCTGTTTGCAGCACACAGTGCTGCCAAGCTCTGCACCACAGCCCTGCACAGGTGCATGGGGTGCACCATCCAACCGAGGCCCTGGAACAGCATAGAACTTCCCCACTGTCTGTGGTCCTGGCAATAAGTAAATAAAAGTCAGTTTCCTCGCGACCAAGCAGTGCTCTGATCTCCCATTCATTTATTTGCAGGGCTCATTAATGTAACATCAGCGCAGCAAACAGAGGAAGGGGGGTGACGGTGGGCTGAGCAATGGAGCTGCTCTGCAGAGATAACAATTAGGTGCTGAGTGTGCCATCAGCCAAGGAGGGACGGGGCTGGGATGGCAGCACTGTGTGCCATGCCCTCAGCAGGGATGGGACGGCTCAGAGCTGCAGGGAGAAGGCAAAGGGTGATGGAGGCTGCAGTGTGGGGAGGGCAGGACAATGCGTCTCCCTGCAGCTCTCTGCACCCCAGGAGATGCCCACAGGAGTGCAGGGGGCTCTGGATGGATGGCAGTGCCCTGAGCGTCCCTATCTCATGCACAGGACCCTGCGTTGTTACAGGCGTGCTCTGCAGGGTGGGAGAACCGCTGCGCTGGGACATCCCCGGGGGCTGCAGCATGGGGGCTGCTGAGCTGCTGGGCAGCGGAGGGCAGCGGGCACTGTGCTGCTGCCCGGGGGTGTTTCTCCCCAGCGCTGTCCCCGTGCAGCACCCAGCAGTGCTGTGCCTGCAGCCTGCGTGCCCCGCTGCCCCGCCACGCACCTCCCGGCCTTCTCCTCTCTCTGATTTTGACTGAGAATCTCTCCAGCTGTAATTAATGGAATGCATCTGTTCTAACCCTGGGGCTGCTTTATGGCACAGTTACTTCAAAACTGTTCAATTAGCGACCGCTAAAATCTAGGTCGAGCGGAGCTCCATGGCGGGGATTTTTCCAGGTCAGGACATTTGCAGAAAGCAGCCCCAGCCCCGCGTTGTATGGCGGGGATGCACGGGTCGGGATGGGGAGGGGAGGGAGCGGGGAGCCCACGAGCCCGGCAGTGCTACAGCAAAACACGGCTTAACATCATGTGGAGCTGCAAAGGACATTGTAGCTGTCAAGTACGCGAAGCACCGAGCTCAGGTGATGCCCAGCTCGTGGCAGGAGGACTCAGCACAGCGCTGCAGCTCGGGGCTGGGGGCACCCAGCGCTGCTCGGAGCAGAGCACGGGCAGCAGCAGCACAGCGAGCAGTGCCTGGGGGGGCGGGGAGGGGATGTCCCACCCCTGTGTGGTTTATTCTGCATAGGAATTTGTCCTGCAGAGGAGTTTATTCGACACGTTGACGTGTTGTTGTGTGCTGTTTGTAACGCCTCAACTTCTTGAAGGGTGCAGTGTGAGCTGGTGCATGCGTTGTGCTCAGCGTTGTGCAGGTCCCCTGCTGAAAGAGAGGCTTCAAAGAGAGGTGAGGGGTGGGGGACCTCGGCCGGGGGACAGGGAGGCAGGAGTCAGAGCTCTGGGGAAGGTGCAGGAACAGTCCAGGCAGAAACACCACGGAGGGGTCCCAGGGAGCTGCAGTCTTTTGCCAAAGACGTGGATGGAACCAACAAGTATAAACAAGATTTATCCATTAAATTAATTAAAGTGCATTATTATAGATGATGGTGTTTATTAATAGCAGCTGTAGCATCGAGAAGATCAGTGGCTCACCCAGGAGCAGCAACAGTGGTAGATCCAAAACTGTTGGTAAAGGGTCTGGGGGCCAAAATTTGCACCTGTGCATGGCTGTGGTGTGCACTGCCCATGGGGAGGGATGGGCTCTGCTCCCAAAAAGGAGGATGGGGCTCAGGGAGAGCAGCCTGACCCTGTGCTTCCCTGCAGATCCTGACGGTGTCGGGTCCCCCTGAGGGAGGAACCAGAGTGACCATCCGCGGTGTCAACCTGGGCCTGGACTTCTCGGAGATCGCCCGCGGCGTGCAGGTGGCCGGGGTGCCGTGCACACCACTGCCGGAGCACTACGTCGTGGCTGAACAGTGAGTGGCCCCGGGGACGCTGCCCCTAACACCCACAGTGCCTCTGCAGCCCCCCAGCCCTGCAGGAATGGGGCTGGGGGTGTCTGGGGCTGCCACCACGAGGGGCTGGGTGCTCCCTGGGGGGGGTCAGCAGGCCTTGAAGCTTGCACACGGTATTTTGTCCCCTTGCACGCTGCGGTTCCTGCTTTGCTAAGCAACTTTCCCTTGGAGCATCTCGCTGCTGCTCGGAGCCTCTGCCCCCTCCGCTGCAGGGCATTGAGATGCAGCCGGCGCAGCGCACCCGGCGCTGCCATTTGTTAGGCGCGGGCGCTGACAGCCGCTCCATCCAGCGGGGCTCGGCGGGAGCCCGTCCATTTGCTTCACTAAGCAAAAACGTCAACCAAAAATTAGAAAATAGGCATGTAGCAGGCGACGGGAGAATAAAGCTCCCACGATGATACCTGGTCCCGAGCTGTCCAGGGGCTGCTTCGGGTCGGCTGTGGTGCAGTGCTGGTGTCACCCACTGGGACAGGAGCTGCTGCCTGTGCCAGGGCTGCTGTGGGGACCCAGAGGCCCAGGGATGGTCACCAGCAGCACGGATGTGCCCCAGCAGCTCTGGAAGCTACTGTCATATGGTGGTGACATCCATTTGGTGGGTCCCCATGTGAGCCCTGGCGCAGTGGGAGCACCCATCGCTGGGATGTGTTGGCACTGTGCTTTGCTCACCGTCCCTGTCCCCATTTCCCCACCTGTAGCACAGATCTCTGCCAAGCAGAGCTGTGTGCAGTGCGTCCATCAGCGCTCCCCATCGCTGCAGGAAGGGCTGCAGGGCTGCTCAGTGCCATCAGTGCCAGCACAGCTCCAGACGTGCACTGAGTGCGTCGGTGCTCGTGGTGGCGGCTGTTCCGCCGAGCGGAATTCTGCTTTATTTTATTTTATTCTGCTTTTTTATTTTTCGAATAAAGGATGGAATATTATAAAATTGTCCTCCTTTGATGGTACGAAGCCCTGATTTTATAATCATGACTCTAATTACGGCTCTTGAGCTTTCAAAGTTTGTTAACATCATTAAAACATTTACCCTGGGCAGATAACAGCAAGTGTTAGCAGGAGAGCTGCCTTTTAAAGATGAATACAGATAAAAGGACCCTCTTAAAGCTTCTGTGGGCAGACTGAATTCCAAGACTGTAATGACTCACCATATGCTCCAGCCACGCAATCTATCAGCCAGCAATTAGGTTAATGTTGGTGAAAGGGCCACTTAGCCCAGCAATCAGCACCCCACAGCTCTGCCGAATGCATCATTTTGTAACGAGGAACCTGCTGGGGACTGGGCTTTTATCAGGAGTTGGGATCAGGTGTACCAGGGTCACTTGAGCCCCGACCCCGCTGTGTCCCACCTGGTGCTGTGCCCGTGGATGCTGCTTCCTGGGCAAGCATTAAGAATTGGGTGGTTTAAACACTGAGGATTTGGCATTTCCTCCCATGCACAACACTTGGGTGGGTGCATCCTGATTTTTTGCACACCTGCTGCAGGGGCATGGGTTGCTGCTCCCAGCCCTGCCCCAGCAACATGCCCTGCCCCATGCTGCCTGCAGGAGAAGCAACAATGCAGCAGCAGAGGAGAGGTGCCGAGGCGATGGCTGGCTGAAAGGCAGAGGGAGAGCACGTGGCTCGTGGAGGCACACAGCTGAGATGCTTCCCTTTCTGTTCTCCAAAGGCAGCATCTCTCTAGGCGGCCTGTTTTGATGTGCAGCAATAAGGACTTGCACAGGAGAGCTCTTTATTAGCATGTATGTATTTCGTTAGGCCTCCTGGCATCACCTGTGCATGCTGTCTGCAGGTTCTTTTTTCCTTTAGTCTTTTCATTTGCTTTTACTTGTAGTGAGTTCAGTGCTGCTGAAGGCTGCTGGAATGCTGCCTGCACAAATTGGAGCCTTTCATGCGTCTGCACATGAGCAGAAGAACAGCAAACGTTTCCCCTGCCACTTTACAAAAGCACCTTCAGCCTCAGCAGGGAAAGGAAATTCTGCTTTTTGCTCCAGCTCTGGGGGCTGAACATCACCGAGCATTTCCCTGCCTGCATCCCAGCCCCGCAGGCTTCTCCTGAGGATGCTTGTAACATTTTTGCCAGCATGGGAGCAAGCAGCAGTCCCTGCAGGTGTAGCAGAAGAGCCCTGCAAGCTGACAGCCCTCTGCACACCTCTCCCTGCATCTCTGGCACAGCTGCTGCGTGCCGGGTCCCACCTGCAGCAGGCATTGTGCACTGCCTCAGGCTGCAGGGCTCAGCCCTCTCCTCCTCCCCTGGGCTGAGCCACCAGGGATCACCCCAGCAGCTCCTGCTCAGGCTGCACCCACAGCACAGAGGGATGCAGCACCCATGTCTGGGTTTGCACCCATCCCTTTACGGCCCTGCCCCGCCGTGCAGCACTGTCCCCGCCATCCCCAGGCAGGTTGCTCTGCCTTTGATTAACTGGGAGACTGCAGCGTGAGCTGTTCCCTTAATGAACTCATCTGTTACTCCGAGGACTTCGCACTCACTTTGCTACCGGCTAATATATTGCCATTAGTGCTCTGCTTCGCTCCGGAGTTTACAGCTTGTAATAATTATGTCTAATTTTGATTTTTTTTTCTTTAAATTACTACACAGGGTAAAAATAGACTCAGTAATTAACTCCTTCCAAAGAGGCAGATATCAAAGTTAAAGAGGGGAGAGGAAAAAAAAAAAAAGAAATAAAGAAGCAGCCGTGTGCTGGCAGCTCCTGACAAAGCCTCACTGCGGCATTTCTGCTTCCAGGATCGTCTGTGAAATGGGGCAGGCGCTTCCAGGGATCAGCTCCGGCCCAGTGCTCCTGTGCATCGGAGAGTGCAAGCCCGAGTTCACGGCCAAGTCGGCGCAGCACTACGCCTTCGTGGTGAGTCCTGCACGGGGGGGCCGGGATGCTGCACGGCTCCAGCACCAGAAGGCAAAGTCACACTTCTCCAGCACTGTCCCCGTGGTGTTGCATGAGCTGTTGGTTGGCAGCCTCCCAGTCACCGAGCCCGATTTTCAGGGTGGAAAGCTGATATAGGTCTGCAGAATAAACAGGCTTCAGGTGGGAGCCTAAGAGCAGCGTCTCTGCAACGTTTGGTTTCAGCTTTGCACCCCTGGCACAGTGCTGAGCTTTGAACTGTGCCTCAGTCCTTCCTTCTGTGCTTCAGGTACTGAGGTCCTGCCAGAAGCTCAGTTTTAACCAACTGAAACCTGAGCAGATCTGGGTTAGTTTGTGTCCATGGATTTACTCTTTTCCATTTGGGATGGAGGGGTTGTTCCGCATCCAAACATTCCCTGATTTTTTCCCCTCCAGGATGCCAGCTCACTGTAGGCTCAGTGAAGAGCTGCTCCTTGGGTTGGTGGCTCTCCACTGGTCAGTGGCTCATTTCCTCGTTATTTAATTAGCATCCTTTTGATTCGTAAACCCAAAGCCCCATCCGGGGTTGCTCACATCTCCAGTTGTGTCTAAATAGGGCCCTTCATCCAGCCACATTGATTTTGTGCTGAGTGGAATCTGTGCACGCAGTGAAGTGCCAGCACCTCCCAATTGGCCGCAATCTGTGAATTAATTGGGAGATCAATCAGGTGGGGCCGTGCCATCCCACGGGGCTGGGAGATGCACCCTCCCCTGGGATTTCATTTCCCGGTCCCAGCAGAGCCCAGAAGGGAGGAGGTCGGGGTGTCAGCAGCTGGTAGGTGTGTGCTGAGCATCATCACCCCTTGCGTTGTTGCTTCTGACTTCTTCATCGTTTCTTTTACTCAGGCATCTCAAACTCTGCGCACATCATTTCCTTTTGTTACTTGGCCTCTATTTTTCTCTTTGGCGCCGCCACAAATTCCATTACAGCTGCTTGATGCCATTAAAGTCGGCAGTAAAATTGATTGGTACCTGAAAGCAGAGCGCGTTCTGACCCTGGGAGGTTCATGCCTTGCTGAGCTCATCGGATGGCTGCTGCCGGGCTGCCATGCAATGACACCCATTTACCCGGGGAAGTGGGACCTTGGAGCTACTTTGGATTCATAAATCTGTTATAATTATCACCAAATCATGAGCTGAAGATGGATAATTCTGTCTTAGCTTTCAGACCCTCACCCGGTACTCCTCCCCCCAACCCTGGGAGGTTTGCAGAGCCCTCAGCTCTTCCCTTGTTTGCAGGAGCAGCACTCAGGGCTGCAGCCTGGTTTGGGCCCTTAGCAGGGACAGCACCATGCGTCAGAGCTGTGAGCAGCTGCACGAGGAATGAAGGAATGTCCCCCTCTAACGTTGCTCCATGATTATCCACAGCAGAGAGGATGGTGTGCTTTGCTCTGCTCTGTGCAGATGAGCACAGGAATGAGGAGTTGGGGCCGAACAGTGCTTGGTCTGAGGGCTTTGGCAATTGCAGCAGTGCCAGGAACGCTGCTGGGAGCAGCACGGCCCCAGAGCTGCCAGGCACGGCACCCAGGGAGCTGGGAGGCTGCCAGCTGCAGGTGGGAGCTGTGACGAGGGTAATGGGGAAGCATCAGTGAAACAATTTGGTTACTGCCACTGATTGAAAACAAATAAACAGGTGCCTGTGTTCTGCAAATTCAATTAAGGGGGACAAATAGCTGTCAGGAGTGCAGGGCAGGATAATGAGGTGGCACTGCTGCAGCGATGTCACTGATAAAACGTTGAGTGGGACCCAGATGCTCACAGTGAGGTGTGTGAGATGTGTCCCCAGCAGCACGGGGAGCAGTCCCTGCCCATGCCTGGTCACTGGGTTCTGCTGATGCTGTGCAGGGTTTCCCAGTGCCACACGCTGCTCCTGTGGTGCTTTAGCACAGTGGCAAATGTCAAACATTGGTGCTCAGGTGCCCATTGTGCTGTATCTGGGCTCTAATTCATTTCTGAGACTGCAGTGCAAACAGCTGTATTTCCCTAAGAATACAGGTGAAGGTAAGTGCACTGCTTTGCCCTGGCTGAGCTCGCAGTTACTTTGCAGAGATGGGTCTTGCTCCCAGCAGGGTCCAGCATCGCGGCAGGAGCTGTGTCACACAGCCGTGACACAGCTCCCTTTCACTTTTCCATTCTAGCAGTGCTCCCCTCGGCAGGCAGAGGCCGAGCTGCGGGGTGCTGAGCTGTCCTTGTGTTCCTGCAGACCCCAACCGTGAGCTTCCTGAGCCCCAGCCGTGGCCCCGAGTCGGGGGGGACCCTGGTGACCATCGCGGGGCAGCACCTGGGCGCCGGCAGCCGCGTCTCCGTGCTCCTGGGCAACCAGAGCTGCGCCTTCCAGGGGTAAGAACCAGGCTGGGGCTTTGGGGCTGAGCACGGGGCCACCCCAGAAGTGCACCTGGGAGCTCCCATTCCTTTGCTTGTTACACGATGCGTTCACCTTTGCTGCCGTCGCTGGCAAGGGGTGGATGCATCTGTGTTGATGTCATCCATTATTTCTCTTTAACGCTGTTCTCATTTGAACTGTTTCAACTCTCAAGCAAGCATCGCTGCAGCTGTGCAGTGCCTGCAGCAGCCAGCAGTGCCATCGGGGTTCTCCCCTTCCACCATCCCTCAGAGCAGGGCAGGGACCTCGCCTGCCTCCTGCTGAGGAGCGTGCGCAGCCTCAAACCTCCTCTGGGATTCCAATGGCAAATTTGCTTTTTCCCCAGCAGTGTAAATGCGGAGTTGACATTTGCAGGGTTTAATGGGTTTTCTCGGGGCTTAGTTAAAACAAGATACAGGCAGTGTACGTCTGTGTGCATCACACACACCCCCTTGCATGGGGCATCCCTGGGTGCCCCGATGCCACCAGCGTTGTCACACTGCAGGCACCCACGTGCAGGACCCGGGGGGATGGGCAGGGGCTGCTCTCCGAGATGTTCCTTGCACCCAGCAGAAGATGCTGAGAGGACCCTTTGCTTTTTCTCTGCACCTTGCAAGCTGAGAACCTGTGTGAAATGCTGTGATGTGTGGAGGGATTCTGCCTCCTAAATCCTGGCTGGGGAGGAGTTGAGGAAGGATCAGGGAACGGAATGACCCCTGGAGGTGGATTTCTCATCTGGAAGACTGCAAGGCTCACGGATGTGGGGCCTGTGAACGTGCAGACACGGGAGCGTGTTGGGATGTCAGCGTGATCGCTCCAGCCCTGCCGAGCACCGGGGAGCAGGCGGGGAGCTGGCCCTGCCTGCAGCAGATGGAGCAGACCGAGGTCTGGGAGCGCGGCCCTGCTGAGCTCTGCAGCTGCACACGAGCTCTCCGAGCACTGCGCTTGGCAACCGCTCCATTGACATTTCCCGTGGCCGAAGCAGAGCTGCCAGATTGCACCCTCAGTGCAGGCAACCACGGTGCCATCGGCACGAGCAGCCTGGGGCAGAATTACCTTTGTAATAAAATCCCTTAAATCTGTGATTACATTCAGGCAACATGCAGACACCGACCTGCAAAACCTGGAGCAGGTCTGAATTCTCGGCGTGTTCTAATTACACCAGGCAAGCAGAAACTTAAACAAAACAAGCAGCAGTGGATCAATGACACCATCTTCCCGTGGGGTCACGCTGTGCACGTTGTTTTGCTTGGACTCTTTTTAAGGCAATGAACTTCAATTGTACCGGAGGGTGTGGGGGAGCCTGATTAGATGAAGCGGTTTCTAATGAGATTCACTCTAATTACAGCTTCCCCCATTCTCCGAGCTCTGATCGGAGGAGTGGGTAGATTCACCATGACGACACCATAATAGCACAGAGCTAATTAGCTGATGGCGGGGAGCTGGCAGCGCGCTGCATCGCGCCGGGGCCGGAGCCGTGGTGCGAAGGTGCAGAGTGGGATAGAAGGGTGCAGGCAGCAGGGACAGCACAGGTGTGCATCCCTAGAAACAGCCAAGCGTGGTCGGTTTGGGGTATTTTAGGAGTGTTTCTGCTGTCTCGGTGACGCTGGGTGGGCGTGCAGAGCGCAGGGCTGGCAGCACGATGCCTACAGTCAGATCCCTTCCTGGAGTGCCCAGTGCCCTCCCCAGGGATGTGGGGATGTGTGAGGACCCTGGAGAGGGGATGCAGCACCCTTGGGGACAATGGGGCTGTGCTGGAAGCAGAACAGTGGGCACACTGAGCTGAGCTGCGGCTGTTCAGGCACCTCCACGGCGTGTGGAGGATGGTGAGGGCCGTGAAGATGGCACATCGTGGTGTGCCAGGCTTTGATTTCACGTTGCAGAGTGCCAGTCTTCAGTGTAAGTGCCATAACAGCAGTGAGATGCTGAGGAGCTGCTGTCGTCTCCCCAGTGCCGGAGGAAGAGAAGCCAAAGCTCAAGGAGCCGTGGAAGCAGCAGGGCCCTTGCTGCCCTCAGGGCAGGAGCAGGGATGCAGTTTGGGTACCACACTCTCGAGGATGCAGCTCTGGCACATTGTGCAGTGTCACCACGGAGCTGTGCAGCTCGGCTGCTCCATCCCTGACACAGACCCCCAGCCCTGCAGCAGGACAGCAGAGCTCACTCCTTTCTCCATCCACTGCCCCAATGCTTTGTGCTTCAGCACAGCCTGTGCCGTGGGGGGAGCAGATGCTGTGCTGCACCTGGCGGCACTGAGCTGGGGTCACCCTGTGCTGGGGGCACACGGGGAGCAGAGCATCGCCCTCCTGAGCCAAGGCTCTGTGGGTCTCGTTCTGCTGCTCACGAGGCTCCGAGTGTGCAGCGGGATGGGGAGGGGAAGAATTTGGCTTTGGAGTGAGCTCCTGCATCCCATTTAAAAAGCAGCCATCTGTTTTCACACGCCCAACAGAAGGCAGCGGGTTCAGGGAGGGAAGGGGGAGGCTGCAGTTTGGCACAAAAAGCGCTGTCAGGGAGCGTGTGCCTCTCCTGTAGTCAGACACAGCCCCTCCTGCGTGGGGCTCTGCCCCCTGCATGCCAGCAGATCCCTCCTGCTGCTCTCAGCCCTGTATGGGTTTCAGCCGTGGGGCTCAGTGATGGTTCAGCCCCGATGTGGGGCTGCCCCGTGGGGACGGGGGTGGTTTCTGCCCACTAACGCTCCCCCTGCTCCTCCCATGCAGGCGGTCCATGAACGAGATCGTGTGCCTGTCAGCCCCCTCAGCGCACGGCCTGGGGCCCGTCCACGTCTCCGTGAGCGTCGACCGCGCTCAGCTCGAGCAGACGCTGCTGTTCGAGTACATCGACGACCCCAGGGTGCAGCACATCGAGCCCGAGTGGAGCATCGCCAGGTAACGCCAAGCTCCAAACTGTTGGAAGTGCCTGCCCCCCCCCCAGGGCCCTGCAGTGCTCAGTGGCACACGTCTGCAGCATTTGTCTTTACCAAAAATCAGGTCCAGAGTTCCTAAAGCAGTTGTAATTACCAAGGCAATTAAGCAATAGCAGCCTGCACCAAGATTCTGGGAGCACGAGTAAAGCCCCAAGATCGCTTCCATCTGCTGGAGAAGTGCACAATCGCTCATTAAGGGCTCTTTTTTGTAGTTGTGGAATAAAACAAAGCCAGCATCCACTAAGGAAGGGGAAAGCTGATGCTAATCAGAATGAACTGTTTGCCCAGGACGGGGTGCTGGGAGCTGTGCAGCACCAGGACGTGGGCACTGCTAAAACCCTGGGCCGTCCCCGTCCCCTGGTGCTGCAGTGGCTGTGCTCACATTCATTTCAAATTGCAATTATTTTCCGAAATTGCCCATGAAGGAGTTGAGTGTCTCGCAGCAGGCTCTGCGAGATGTTTGCTTGGAGCCCAAATTCATCCTTCTTGTTTTGGGCGAGATGAGTTGGATGGAAACCACACAGCCCAGCTCTGCTGGAGAGGTGCTGGAGATTTCGGGGAAGTGGGGCTGTGCTGCTGCAGTCAACACGTGCAAGGCGAAGCCCAGCGTGCAGGGCACGTGCTGTGTGTGCCGTGCAGGTGCAGCGTGCCGGTTCCCCATCACGTGCTGCTGTGTGCCTGGGAAGCACCGCAGTGTGCATCATGGAACAGCATGACCAATTCCTTCTTCTTCACGTTTAGTCTCGGCTCAGTTGGTTTCTTTGGTCCCGTTTCTCATCCTGCTGCGTGGCAGTGCTGCTGCGTGGGAGAGGGCACAGCTGCCAGCAGATCTGGCTCATGTTTGGGCAGCGATGTGGGGTGGGCTGGCAGTGCGTGGGGTCCCAACGTCTGGGACCAGCGAGCACCCCGCTGCCTCGCGCAGCCCCCGCCCAGCGGGCTGTAACCAGGTGTCCCCGTTCCCTGCAGCGGGCACACGCCGCTGACCGTCACCGGCTCCAACCTGGACGTCATCCAGGAGCCGCGCATCCGCGTCAAGCACAACGGCAAGGAGTCCACCAACGTGAGTCCTGCGGGGTCACCGCGTCCCCTCCGCCCGCAGTCACTGCAGCCCGTGCTCTGTGTGCTGCTCTGGGGGATTTCCCTCAACTCCCCCAGAGTCTGAGCAGCAAAACCTGGAAGCAGGAGCCATGGCACGCAGAAGGCATCTCCTCCTCCCCAGCATCCTTCCTTCCCCTGTCCCTGGCTCAGCTCTGCAGGTGCTTTGTGATGGAAGGCCCAAGGGCACCGGTCCCCAGCACCCCCAGCTGCTCCCCACCGCCCAGCCCAGCCCTGCTTTTCCTATCAAAGCCCGGAGCTTTGCACAGGGACCTGCCAGCCACGAGGCTGCTGCCTTTTGGCTGCCCCCATGCCTCCTCCTGCAGCAGCATGGGGGGAAGGAGGGCACAGGGGAGCACTCCCCAGCACTTTTTGGCTGTCTGCAGCCTGATGGCAGCAGGGAGGTGGGTGCTGCTTCTTGCCGTGCGTGCAGGGCTCCTGCTGGTGGGGGGCAGCTGGGTGTCATTTTTCCACCTCCATCCCAGCTAGTACCAACTAAGGCCTTTATTTAAGCCATTTGTTCCACAGTTCATAAGCTGCTGTGGAAAGCGATGTTCTTGCACATTGCGATCAAAAATTGCACCTCCAGTACCCTTGGAAATCATTTTGATCAAGAAAAACTGAAAAATGCTGTTCCTATGCAGTGATCTTTCTGAACCTGCGTTGTGGTGGAAAGGGCAAGTCAGTTAGCAGCCTGTTCCCATTCCCTCTCTCCCTTCCCCCAAAGACCTTTTCATTCTGAACTCTTTTTGAAAACATCTAATTTTGCTGTTAGCGGTTGCCATTACAGTGTTACCAAAAAAAAAAAAATTCTGAAGACACTAAATTGGGTGAAATTAAATCTTCCCCATACGGTTAGGCCTGCGCTGCCCTGCTCGTCTCCCCCCGCTGCTGCCCCCTGCCCTGCTCTGCCGAGCATCAGAGCCGTGCCTCTCATCACGAGTTTGCAGCAGGGGCCAGGTGTTCCCTGTAGGTCTGCCTCAAAGCTGGCATTGCCAGCGAGGGTGCAGCTGGGAAGAAAGGAAAAGGCCGAGTGCTGTGGTGTGCAGCTTCCTTCAAACGTTCTCATCGTGGAGCTCTCCAGCTCTGCTCCAGTGCCTTTGTGCTGGCTGCAGGGGAAGCCAGTTCTCCCAAATGATGGGTGCAACATGTTGAGCGTGGATTAGATACCCCCAGCCAAGGTGGAATCCCCCAGAGCTGTCAGGGAGCATTTGGGGCCCCCCAGCATGGTACCCTGCACCGCTCAGACCCCATCCACAGGTGTGCACGGTGCTGAACGCCACGGCACTGAGCTGCCTCGCGCCCGCCCTGGCCCCCGAGCCCCGGCCCGGCATGGACGCCGTCGAGCGGCCCGATGAGTTCGGCTTCATCTTCAACAACGTGCAGTCCCTGCGGGTCTACAACGACACCAAGTTCATCTACTACCCCAACCCCGCGTTTGAGCCGCTGAGCCCCAGCGGGGTGCTGGAGCAGAAGCCGGGGTCGCCCATCATCCTGAAGGTAAGGTGAATGGCTGTGTGTAGCTTTAGTTATTTGTGTGTTGGTGAATGTCATCGTGTGACCAAAATGTCACATAGGCAGTTGGGACAAGGTATTCAGAAGATAATGCTGAAGTGACTGTTTGAAGCAGACAGGGATGGGAATTGCTGGAAGCTCAGCATTTTTGGAGCCACATAAGGCACCTTGGCTTAAGGACCTTTTTTTCTTTTGTATTTGGTCCTTGTAGAATTTACTTTCCAAGATGGTCTGATTTTCGGGTGGTGCTGTGTGAGGTCAGGAGTTGGACTTGATGGTCCTTATGGGTCCCTTCCAACTCAAGATATTCTGTGATTCTGTGATTCTATGAGCTCTACTCTCATGGGGTCGGAGGTGGGATGGGGTTGGAGGCACCCCTAAATGCATCAAAGCCAAATGGATGTCAGTGTTTCGTATCTGTGCACGCCCTATAGCTTTTACCAACCGGAGAAAACCCACATCCCATAGCATACAGTGATATCACAGAGTCACACACTGGTTGAGGTTGGAAGGGACCATTGGGGTCCTCCAGTCCACCTCCAAGCAGGGCCACCCGGGCAGGCTGTGAGAGTCTCCAGAGCAGGAGACTCCACCACCTCCCTGGGTGCCCTGTTCCAGGGCTCTGCCACCCTCACAGCAAAGCCATTAAACATCTACATGCGACAGCCATGCCAACACCTCTAGAAGCAAGCAGAGCTTCCACCTGGGGGGCCCAGAAAGCAATGGGTGAGGGAGTTTTGTCCCCGTTTGGAGAATGGGGTACTTGAAGAGGAGCTCCATCATTTGTGCCAGCTGGGGGTGGGAATGGAAAGCAGGGGAATGCACCGCATCCTTGTACCATCCTCTCCACCTCTGTTGCCAGGGCAAAAACCTGTGCCCGCCTGCCCCAGGAGGAGCCAAGCTCAACTACACGGTGCTGGTGGGGGAGACGCCCTGCGCCGTCACCGTGTCCGAGACCCAGCTGCTGTGTGAGCCACCCAACCTCAGCGGGCAGCACAAAGTGACGGTACGCACCTGCCAGGACCCTTCCTCCCTCCTCTTCCTCCCCTTCCCTGACCCGCTCGGTACTGAGTGCAATTTCTTGTCCAAGGACTGCAGGATTTTAGGTCTTTATGGCTGTCTAATTGCAAGCTTAAAATATTGATGAGGATTAGAATGGAGAAACTTCTTATTGCCTCCTTGAGACTCACAGCACGCCACCGGAGCCTGCCAGAAAGCTGGAATATTTGGGGCAGCACCAGACTCAGCCTTCCCCTGGCGTTGCTCCCCATGGCAAAACAAGCATTAGTGTGCTGCATTCCCTCCTGTAGGGCTGGAAGGGATTTCAGCAGCCCTTGCAGCCAGACCTGTGCTGTCAGCCCCGGCGCCTTTGCTCCATAGCCCCCGTGTGCCCCCCGGCTCTTCGTCCCCCTCTCTCCATTTGCTCTCGTTTCTTGTCAGGGAAATTGTCACCGGGTCGCTAACGTCCACGGGTTACAAAGGGAGTTGAAAGCTATAAAATGAAAGTCAAATGGAGCCATCAGATAATAAGAACAAAGCCCAGATAGCGAGGGGCTGGCACATTCATCATGCCTTGCAGCCTCCCTGCGCTCACACAGCTGCGCCCTTTGTTTCTGGAGGCGATCGGTGCTGCTGGAGCTGCAGCACTGCTGAGCATCCTCCCCCTGTATGGCGTGGGATGGGTGGCATGTGGGGTGCCTGCCTGCCTCTAGGGATGCCCAAAGCTGCTGCTCACCCCCTGGTGCTTTGCAGGTGCGTGTTGGTGGCATTGTCTTCTCCCCCGGCTCGGTGAGCATCACCTCCGACAGCCTCCTGACCCTGCCCGCCATCGTCAGCATCGCGGCCGGCGGCAGCCTGCTCCTCATCATCGTCATCATCGTGCTCATCGCCTACAAGCGCAAGTCTCGGGAGAACGACCTGACCCTCAAGAGGCTGCAGATGCAGATGGACAACCTGGAGTCCCGGGTGGCCCTGGAGTGCAAGGAGGGTCAGTACCGCCCTGCCCCACACCTGGGGGTCGGTCCTCCTCCCCTCACCGCCTGCAGCCGTTCCCCTCTTCCCCATGGGGACCGCTCCCTCCCTGGGCACTGGGATCCCTGCTCCAGTCCCACCAGAGCCGTCCCAGTGGTCCCCAGCAGAGCCATCCCCATTGCCCAACGCTTGCAGCGGGGCACGTGCTCCTGCAGGGAAGCAGCAGTGAGAGCAGCAGCGGCAGACACGGGCTCTGCCGGCCTAATGTGCAGAGAATGGGATTAGAGCTTGATCCCGCTTAGCAGCGTGCCTCGATCGCGTGGCGAGGGCTGCACCAGCCCCGGGGTGCCCGGCACTAAATGTCCCCTTGTCTAATGGCCCTTTAGTACAGGGCTGTGGAGGAGGCACAGGATGAGGTGGAGAACAGAGAAGGGTCGGGCTGCAGAGAAGCTGTGTGTTCTGTGTCTGGAAAGGAGCTGAAGTCATCCAAAGAAAAATAAATAGCCGCAAATTTCATAGCGTGACCCCTGTGTATGTCGAGCGTTGCGTTGGATTAGTTCAGCTGATTTTAAAAGGATGGCCTTGAACGTGTAAGACAGAGTGTGAGATGTGTTCAGGAGAGCCCACAGCTTCAGCACGGGCGCAGCCTGGCTGGGACTGGAGACCTCCCCAGGCCAATGGCTCATGCTGTGAGAGTGAGCACAAGGGCACGCGTGCAGCCATGACATCCACACTGAAGTTATGTTCTGAGAGGGAGAATGAATCCCTCCCTGCCCCCTGCAGCAGGCAGCCTCTGCTTGGGTTTGATCTGCATCAGATGTTTGATTATTTTGGCAACCGTTGGTAGAGGAGGAGGAGAAGAAAGGAAAATAAGGGAGGCACCAAGTTATGAGAGCAGATCCTCATCTCTATCTGCAGCCTTTAAAGGTGCTTTAGGTGTGCACGCACAGGTGTGAACTGCATACAAATTAATGAACATCTTTTGTTCCCAGCATCTGCTCTCTGCAGCGTGTGCTTGCTCCCAGCAAGGGCGAGGGGCTGTGCGAGCTCTGCTCTGCACCCACTGCTGCACGGAGGGCAGGCAGCCCCCAGGCCCGCGTTGCATTGCATTTCTCCTGCTTTTCTCCCCACGCAGCTTTTGCAGAGCTGCAGACGGACATCAACGAGTTAACCAGCGACCTGGATCGCTCCGGCATCCCGTACCTCGACTACCGGACGTACGCCATGAGGGTCCTCTTCCCCGGCATCGAGGACCACCCTGTGCTGCGGGAGCTGGAGGTAATGGGCAGTCCCTGCCCACGAGCTGGGGGCAGCAGGAGGAGCCCCGAGAGCACTGCAGCAAAGAGCCTGGTGTTACAGCTGCACCGCACACCACTCCGTTCCTCTCCCTGGTGCTGCTTTAGTTTTATATTATTGGTTTGGATATTGCTATAGGTCAGCAGCAATAATGCCAGATAAATTCCTGGCGTCCTTTTAAAGGCTCCTCAGCCCGAGCATCCTCCTGCTGCTGTTCCATGGCAGGCCCACCGGAGGGCACGCACCGTGCCTGGGCATGGGCTGCCTCCAGCTTCTCTGCCACCCAGTGCCCTCCTTCCCCTTCCAGAGCTTTGCTGAGCTGCCACTGCTCTGTGCACTCACGAGGGCTGTCAATATCCATGCACCAAATTCAGTTCCTTCCCAAGGGGCCATGGTTGCTGCCTTTGGGACAGTGTCTCTGTGCCCCGCGTTTCCCATCCCACACGTTATGTTTGTCACCAAATAAGCTGATGCTCTAGAAAATAAATATGAATGCTGCTTATTTGTTTTACTCAGGAAAAATAGAACTGCAGAAGTGATAAATGTGTTGCCAATTACACAGTTGCTTAATTACGTAACATCAGTAAAACCAATACATAAGTCCCCCGGATGTTTGGTAAAGAGGGGCTTAGTGCTGTTCATCATTTTCATGTGTAATGAATTACTTGAGCCTGGAACTGGCTGAAAGCCTCAATTAATTTTTTACACTTGTCCCATAATAAAGCAATAGTCTAAATTGGTGTTTAATTTACTTATGAGTGCCACTTTTTGTGGAGAACAAGGAAAATTGTGTGTTGCTTACTGGGCTGTCAGCCTTGAGGCAGCAGCTTCATGGCAGCAGTGTGCAGCTCGGAGTGATGAAGTGCCCCAGAGCATGGGGTGGGACAGCAGCATCGCCCCTGCTGTCACCACCCCACATCTTCATCATCACCATCACCACCATCATCATCATCACTGCTCCTGGGCAGTGCCACGGGTCTCGATTTTGGTCTGGAACCAGAGGGAGCTGCGTGATGGGCTGAAGTGGGATGCTCAGGGCTCAGCTGTGTGCGTGGTACCCTCTCTGCCGCAGGTCCAAGGGAACGGGCAGCAGAGCGTGGAGAAGGCCCTGAAGCTCTTTGCTCAGCTGATCAACAACAAAGTCTTCCTGCTGACCTTCATCCGGACGCTGGAGCTGCAGCGCAGCTTCTCCATGCGCGACCGCGGCAACGTGGCCTCGCTCATCATGACGGGGCTGCAGGGCCGCCTGGAGTACGCCACCGACGTGCTGAAGCAGCTGCTCTCCGACCTCATCGAGAAGAACCTGGAGAACAAGAACCACCCCAAGCTGCTGCTGCGCAGGTAGCGGGAGGGCGGGGGGTGCTGCATGCCATGGACTGGGCTGCTCTGTGATGAGCAGATCAAAAACCAGCAGGGAAACAAAGCTACAGGGCTGGCAGTGCCTGGGGGTTCCTGGAGCCACCAGGGGAAGGCTGTCCCCCAGCAGCACGTCCTCCTCCCTGTGTGCTGCCCTGCAGGCATCGGTGGGATGTACCCCATCGTTGGTGGGATGTACCCCATCACTGGTGGGATGTACCCCATCGTTGGTGGGATGTTCCCCACTGATGGGATGTACCCCCACAGCCCCAGGCTGGAGGCAGCAGCAGTGTTTGTGTTCCACCATGGGGAAGGAGCTCGGGTGTGTTTAAGCAATGGGTCCACGGTCGTGCAGGAAAATCTTGGAAAAAGGGGGAGGATTGTTGATAAATGTATAAATGAGCAGCCATGACAAAGCCAGACCCCAGTGGTGTCCCCAGCCACTCTGTCCCGTGTCCCGTTGGGTCCCGTCTGTGCTGCCAGCCACAGCTCTGCTGGCACCGTGCTGGAGCAGGCAGCCAAGGGAGCAGGAGGATTTCATAGCTCCAGGAAAAATGCAGGGATTCCTCCAGCCACAATGAATATACTTGACAGGAAATTGCTTTCAATCTGGCGGTGTTTGCAGAGGCAATAACTCATCTCGGGAAGGGAAGCCGTCCTCGCTTCCCTGCGGTTTGAGGAGTTGTGGGGAAGGCACCTCCCGTCTCAGCCCCTCCTCGTGCTGTTTTGCAGCACTCCAGAAGCACGAGCTTGGCACTGGGGCCGTGCCATCCCACCCCACCCAACCCAACCCCACTGTCCCCACTGTCCCCAGGGGCAGAGGGGTGTCCGGTGGCGGCGATGGCTCTGTGCCACACCTGCTCAGAAGCAATGGTTGTGGGTTTGTTCTGTGAACCCTTCTCCTAAACCAGGAAATGGCACAAGGAAATGAAATGAATCCAAAGAGCGAGAATTTGCTTTTGATTTGCATGTTCTCGCCCCGTCATTAATTGTGAGCAGCCACCATGCCGGGCACTGCCCGGCGTCATTCACTGAGCTCTCTCGTGCAGCCGTCGCTGATCCGTGCTCCCTTCTTCCTCTCCTCCTTCATTTTTCCCCTCTCTTCCCCCCGCTGCTGCCCCTCCTGGGACACAGCAAAGCTGACATTAAATCAAACAGCTGCTCTGGCTCCTGGCACAGGCAGTTGAGAGCTCCAGATAAAGCAGGGAGAATTGATGGAGCACGTATTTACTTTGGGGTTCTCCCTGCACTTTGGTTTAGCTTTGTTCCATGCACGGTACCACGGCGATGGGAGCAGCCAGGGCATTGCTCGCTGCTGTCAGGCCCCTCGGGAGCTTGCTGTGCCCTCCATACGGGGCCAGGGGGAGATGGGCCGTCTCCAAGTTGAGGGATTGTCCCTGCTGCGTCAATCCACAGGAGCTTATATATTATTTTTAGAGACAGATCTGCAGAGCAGAACCGATGCCCTGCAAACATCTCGGTGTCGAGGTGAGAGTGGCATTCAGCACTCCAAGGTGAGGAGCAGTGCGATTCAGCAGCTCTGCAGCTGCTCTCCCTTTCTTCTTGCTGTTCCTTTTTTATTTCTGATGAAGCGAAGGCCAATGCCCTCCTCCCCAAGGTGTGCCCCAGCTCTGCCACCCAACTCCAGCTGGTTTGGCAGTGCCAGCCCTGGGGCAGGGCCACAGGCACCCAGCAGCACGGGGCACGGCTGCGCTTTGCTGGGAGTGCTCATCAGCACACTGACCTATTAGTGACTTAATATTCCCTTAACCGAGTAGTTTATTAAATTAATATTTGTCCTGAAGTCCTGAATGCATGGGTTTCACTCTGTGTTTTTCCACTGCATCTCTGAACCTTCATTGTCAGTGGTGTGTGGCTGGCACAGGGACGTGCTGGTGCTTCTCCTCCTTCATGGGATGATGGAAACGTTCTGAACAGGCGCGCAGTGCGCGTGTCAGTTTGCAGGATGAGTTTTGAGGCAGTTAATCAATTCAAGCTTAAATTCTTTGGGGATGTGCAGACATTTTCACAAATTCCTGGCAGATGTTGTGATCCTGAGAGATGATAGATAGCGTAACCCCGGGTCTTGTTGCAGGCTGGTGTCAGTTTTTGTTTGCTGAAATCTGCGGCTCCTTTTTATACTTGATCAGCTTGACTTTGTGATCAAACCCTGCTTTTTTCATTAAATGCCAGCATCTCCAAACACGCTGGGTGCTGTATAAATACATACCAAGAAGCTGCCCCTAATTCAAGTCAGCGGAGCAGCTGGGGAAGAGCAGGGAAGATGGGTCAGGAGCAGGATGGGACCCAGGGAGCCCCGTGCTGTGCTGTGCTGCTGCAGTACCACAGCAGCTCCGTGCTGCTGGGCAGCACAGCCCGACTGCTGCTGGCACCATGTCCCTGCCTGTCCCTGTCCAGGAGAAGGGACCACCGTGCTTTGAGGAAAGTCCCCAGGTCCTGCAGAGCCAGCATTAAAAACTATCATTAGGAGCTATTGTATTTAAATTAAAGATAATCTCCGGCACAATATGGGGAGAGGATGCTGGGTGGGACCGGGGATAAAGCTGCAATTTTCCTGCCATTGTCACTCTGCTGTCCCTGATTGCCATCCACCGCTGCAAATCCCAGTGATTTACGGCGCCGGGCTGTGATTTGCACCACGTGCAGGGAGCTGCTGTCACCGGGCTCCCTGTCCCCGTCAGGGCTGACGGGCTGTCAGCTGGGGACAGCACTGCCTGCACCCCGCTGCCTGCAGGGAGCTGTGCTGGGAGCTGCTGGGGGGCAGCGGGGTGCTCCCCTCCTCCTGTCTGCGGCTGCTGCTGCTCCTGACGCTGCCCCTGCAAGGGTTTGGTTTTGTTTGTGATGTGCCTCTCCTCCTGGCTTCCCTAGGACAGAGTCGGTGGCTGAGAAGATGCTGACCAATTGGTTTGCCTTCCTCCTCCATAAGTTCCTCAAGGTAAGGGGGGATGGAGCGGGATCCCCAGCTGCTCTGCTGCCCCACCACCCGGGGCACATCTGGGTTTGGAAAAAAAACAACTGTCATGCAATTGATTTTCCATTGCTTCCCTTGAGCACTGCTAAAGGCTCTCTTTGGGAGGGGGTTTTCTCCTCCTCTGTTTAATGCTCCCAGGCTGTGGCTTTGCCCCGTGTCACCCGGCTGTGTTCTGCTGTACCCCCAGCTGTGCCCCTTGGGGGGGCTCACACCTCCTCGGTACTGAGGGAAAGCTCTCACACCTCCGTACTCAGGCTTCCATGTTTCTAAACTTCAATTTTGCTTTTGGAAGCCCTTGCAGAATGCACGTGATGTGGGTGAGCAAGGCAGCCCAGCTCTCAGGTTCCCGTTTCACAGCCCTGAGGGCTCGGCAGAGGTTTGGCAGCTGAGCACAGCGCCCATTGCACAGCGATTTTGGCTCTGCAGGAGCTGCTGGGGCTGAGCCACATCTGCTGACGATTAAGGCAGCAGGGCTGTGCCTCTGCTGCCATTCATCACGTGCAAGATCTGTCCATGGGGCTGTGCCTTCACCCCGTGTCCATTTTGCTCCCGCTCTCGTGCAGGAATGTGCTGGAGAGCCGCTCTTCATGCTGTACTGTGCCATCAAGCAGCAGATGGAGAAGGGTCCCATCGATGCCATCACGGGGGAAGCGCGCTACTCGCTGAGCGAGGACAAGCTGATCCGGCAGCAGATCGAGTACAAGACGCTGGTGAGTGGGCACTGGGATTGCTCTCGAGCTGTGCTGACCTCCAGCCCACGCTGGGAGCACTGCTGGAAGCAGCACTGCTCCAGCACAGCAGAGACCCGTGCTGCTGGACCCATCCCTACTGGGCAGTGCTGACAGCCCGAGCTGTGCTTCTGGACTGGGGGGCTTGGGGCAGCATTTTGACTCCCAGGCATTGATCACTCTCCTCCCTCTAGCAAAGGAAAACCAGGACCCCAGGGCTCCTGTCTTAGCAGTATTTATAAAGGTACACTGTGTGCAGCAGCCGTGGTGCAAATAGGGATGCAGGGTTGTTCTGAGGTTGCTGTGCAGGCACTGTTACTGTTCTGGGGATGCTCACCTGAAGCCCTTCAGGGAATGGTGATGTTCTGCTTCTTGCCCAGATCCTGAACTGCGTGAACCCAGACAACGAGAACAGTCCGGAGATCCCTGTGAAGGTGCTGAACTGTGATACCATCACCCAGGTCAAAGAGAAGATCCTCGACGCGGTGTACAAGAACGTCCCCTATTCCCAGCGACCGAGAGCTGTGGACATGGACCTGGGTAGGAGCCTGGTAGTGGGGGACCAGAGATGTGGCTGTAGGGCTCAGTGGGTTTTGCAGGGTTTCCAAGCCAGAGCTCGGAGTGCACAGCAGCACTCACATTTCTGCCTGGCCAGCATTCAGCTGGTGCACGGAGCTGCAGGAGAGCTGCCAGCGCAGCCTTGGTGGCAGCTGTTAGATTGCAGAGCAGCACTGAGCTTCCTCTGGGTGCCTCTCCCTGGGAGATGGGCTTTGCTGTGGGCTCAGCTGTTTGGTGATCCAGCAGGCAGTGAGCCCACGGGTGCCTCTGACCACTGCGTCCTTCTGCCTTGCAGAGTGGCGGCAGGGCCGCATCGCACGCGTGGTGCTGCAGGACGAGGACATCACCACCAAGATCGAAGGGGACTGGAAGCGCCTCAACACATTGGTCCACTACCAGGTGAGGAATGGCTCCCAGAGAGCCACCAGGAGAGAGGGAGGGAGAGGCACAAATTGAATTCCCAGGCAGATGGGGAGCTCACGTTGGGATGATAAACCTGAGCGGTTCAATGTGCTTCTGCATTAGCCAGGAAAGCAACCTTGACATGGATCTTAAGGAAACTAGCAGAGGTGAAAATTGGCTAAATTAAAAGCACCAGCCGTGCCTGCGAGATAGATGGAGCGGAGGGGAGGGCTGAGCCTGCGGGGCTGCAGGGGGGAGAGGGGCTTCTGTCCTCCTCCTGACCCCCAGAGCCTGCCCAGCCAAGTCACAGGGGCCGTGCAAGTCAAGCTGGGCAGCAGCCAGGGTTTGTGCTGCAGCAGGCAGGGCCAGCAGGGTGAGCTGAGGAGCGGTTGGGGAGCTGAGGAGTGGAACCACTGCAAGAGACAACCCAGTGTGCAGGGAAGCGGTGAGACTTCACGATGTCTTGGTCTTTAAAAGTCAGCTGAGGAAGTTGCGAGTGAAAGTCGTGCTGTTCTGATGTGAGCTGGGTGCTAGGGGAGGGAGCATCTTCATTTTGGTGCCTGTGGGAGATCTGAGCCATAAGTGAGCCCTTAAAATAAACAAAATCCTGACAGCGCTCCCGACACCGCAGCTATTCCTGCTGCTCCAGTGTCAGCTTTGCTCTGGAACCAAGTCAGAGTTTGCTGCCAAGTGCTCCATAGGCAGCAGTGGCACACGGCTCTGGCCACAGCTCTGCACAGCCCAGCCGGAGCTGTTCAGCTCTGAAGAGAAGCCAAGTCCTCTGCACTGCAACAGCCATCCCTTCAAGGCAGGGCTTTTGCCAAAAACAAACAGCAATATTTTTCGTTTTTTGCTATTTCCACCTCTTTTTTTTTTTTCTGTTTGAGTAATAAATGTTTTTATTAGGTATCAGAACTACAGATGCTCCAGGACTACACAGTAAAACCAATATGCTGGGCAGAGGCACAGCTTAGAAGAGGGTATAAAATCATCTATAAAATGCTGCTCACTGCTGCAGGGAGGGTGGGAGCGCAGCGGGGGCTGGCACGGGGCACCGGGAGCTGCAGGCAGCCAGGGGAGAGCGTCCAGAGCATCTGCACTAGGAGGGGAACCCAGAGCACCTGCAGCTTCTGGGGGGCTGAGAGCTGCGTTCTAGATTTAGATACATGTGCATCTATGTATTATATAGTTTGTTTTCTATGCATTTGGGTGGTAAAAATGCACTGTGTATCTGCATCGTTTGGCAAAATGTGTTTTTGCATGGCATGCAAAAGCCAAGTTGGATTTCAAAGGGTGTTTTCAGCTTTCTGTAATATTTTTGAACCACTTTATAGAATTACATAGAGAACTGTGTGCCTGCTGCTCATTTCTTCATTTTTAAAATAGACGCATAGGTTAAATAGGTGTAATGCTTTGTTAAAGCCTCTGGAGCTTTTAAACCAAGCTGCATTACATTTGTGCAGTGTCCTTTAGTTTGATGCCTGTTGAACTCCGTGGGAGGGTCTCACCCTGCGTGCCTTTACTCAAGACAAATGAAACACCGAATTGAATCCTGGATGATGTACAGTGGGGCAGGGTGAGCCGGGAGGCAGCGGAGCGTGAATACCTGTCAGGCACCGGGAGCCTGCGAGGGCTGAGAGATTAGAAAACTGTTTTAAATGACAAATGAGGAGCAGAGAGGGGAGGTGTGGGCAGAAATGGGGATGTGGAGGCCGTGGAGATGCTGGGGCTGCATCTGGCTGGCCAGGTGGCACAGAGGTGGCAGGGGGTGGCACAGAGGTGGCAGGGGGTGGCACAGAGGTGACAGCCCAGCTTCGTTTTTCCTCTCTTGGAGGTGCTCTGTGCAGCACGTTTCCAGCTGGCAATCAGAATATTTATGGAGCTGTGCACCGGGCAGCCAGCTCCCTGGGCATCTCCTGGGTTTTGCAGGAGTGTGGCAGCAGCAGAGGAAGATGGGGAAGGAGCATGTGTTCCGTCTGATGCTGCTTTGCACACTGACGTGGTTGGTGACAGCCACCAGACCTTGGGGTCGGGCAGTGGGAGCGCTCAGGGTGTGGGGACCACGGCTGCTCCCCAGGGCAGCACTGCTGCATCCCAGTGCTTTGCTTCCCGAGGTGGAGCCGAGCTGAAGTGGCAGCTAATGACAGCCCAGGAAAGCAGCATCGCCGCTGATTGCCTCTCCCATTGACTTAATAAATTGGATGAAGTGAGGCAGGAGCAGCAGAGGAAATAACAGAGGTGTTTGGAGTGTTTTGCTTAGAAATATCTCACTTCGGTGCTGTGGAGCACAAGTGGTTGTTGCTTCCTCTGTTGCTGTCAATAACAGCGCTCGTTTGCAAGGAGCCTTTCGTTGCAATGGGTTTTGGGGCCGTGGTGCTGGGTGCTGGGTGCTCCCTGGAGGCCCCCGGAGACCTGCAGGTCCTTAATTAGTGGAAACGTCTTAAAAAGCATCCAGCGGCTGCTGGATTTATAGGGAGGATAAAATTAAACATGGCTACTAAAGTCTGCTGTAACCACATCTTGTTAGTGCTAATGTTCATTTACAGCGTGCCTTCCCAGCGTTTAATTCCCTCTCTGGTGCAGCAGAGGGACGGACAATTTAATACCCCTGAACGATGGCTTTATGACGTGCTGGGCTGTAAATCAAACTTTTAAAGTTCATAAAAATTGTTAAAATAAAAAATGGTTTAATAGGAATGTTTTATGGCCCATAACGTTGTTATAGCTGTTTTATTCCCTCTGCATTGTTACTTTAATTGGATCACAACAATTCTTGAGATCCTCGTTTTTATTGGATAAAATGTAATCTTAAATCAGAACGATCAGAACCATCTTCAATCTGTCTCATGATTTATTGCTGCTTCTGTTGTCTGCATTGGCTGGGTGAGCACAGAGTGGTCTCAGTGCAGCACACAGCTCTGGCTGATCTCCCCTCCCCTCCCCAGGTATCAGACCGCTCCGTTGTGGCTCTGGTCCCCAAGCAGACCTCCTCCTACAACATCCCTGCCTCCGCCAGCATATCCCGCACGTCCATCAGCAGATATGGTAAGGAGCAGAGCCACGTGCACAGGGCATTGGGCTGTGCCTTGGTGCCAGCTCGCAGCTGTCATCGAGGAGCTGTGCTGCTGGGCTGCTGCTGGAGCTGCCCCCGGTGCAGGAGGGCAGCACCTGGAGGACTCAGGTGCCAAAAAAGCAGCAGCTTCCCCCCAAAGAACCACAGCACGTCGTCAAAAATGAAACTGCATTCATGTGCCAAGCGGAAAAAATGTGCTTGGCTGCTGGCTTTTTGCAAAGGTTTTTCCATCTGGGAGCGGAGCAACGAAAAGAAAAGGTGGGAGGTGGGAAAAGGGAGCACCGAGCAGCACATGGGCAGCCCTTGGGTCTGGGAAAAGCCCTGGGAAAGGCTTTTGGCTCAGAGGGTGCTGCACAGAGAACCATAGGAGGGTGAAGGTTGGCAGAGAGCTCTCGGATCAGCAGGTCCAACCATCAGCCCTCGTGTTCTCCATGTCAGCAGGGCTGCACGAGAGAAAAACCCAATTCCTTATCTGATTCTCCTCTCGGTGGAGGATTCTGAGTTCTGAGCTAATGGGGCAGATGTGGGTGGCAGCAGTGTGAACTCGGCGTGCTGGGATTCACGTCCTGGGAGTTCACTATTTGCATAATGGCAGGGTTAGGTGCTTTGCAGATGGTCCCTGAGGGCTCCACAGTGGGAATAAATGAGGCTGTGAGGTGCCAGGTGTGCATTTATAGCACTAAATCCACAATAATGGTAATAATATACTTTCATAAAAGGCAGCAGTGGCAGAATCTCTCATGCACTGATCTTTCATTATCTTCCATTGTGCAGAGTGTTTTACAATGAGGGGGCTCCTGACAAACCCATCTCCTTGTCCTGTTCATCGCTCCCAAACCAATTTTTTCCCCCAAACCAGGGGGAGCCCATAGCCAGAAGGCAGAGCAGAGCCAGCACTGCTGGGCAGCACAGCCCGGGCTGGGGGTCACCCAGCTGAGTCCTCTCATCGATCTCTGCCACGTGAAGAAGCCTTTGTGAACCACCAATATGAATTATCACTGCTCACATTAAGATTAATACTTCTAATTGCGCCGGCAGAATTTAAATGAGATACTTATTTACTTTCCCCATTATATGTCAGTACGGAGCTATGCTTAAAAATAGAATTCCTAGATGCTTCCCTAGCCATCCCCCTGTCTGTCTCCTTAATTATATCAGTTGGAGTACTCATTTATCTGAGCCCTAATCAGGGATGAAGATCTAGCTAGTTTTGTAATGAGTCGTGCACTTCCCCTGGCTGATTTATGATTGATCTCCTTCCTCTTGCTGGGAAGGGCGAGCAGCAAACTGAAGGCTAAACTTGAGGAAACACACAGGAGGCTCCCAGAGAACAAAGAAACCCGGTGAGAGGAGGAGAATGGGCAGTGTACGACAGGTGCTGGCCTCACCGAGCTCTCTTGGCTTGGAGAGGCCATGGATGGGATCCAGAATGGGATCCAGAATGGGATCCGTTCCTTGGGAAGATGGGATCCATTCCTTGGGAAGATGGGATCCATTCCTTGGGAAGGTCAATGTCTCTCCTCCCTCCATGGCTTCCATGCCATTAGGGGAGGTCCATCCCGCTGTCTCCTCTCCTGGAGGCTCAGCCCCCAGCTCCTGTTGTCTTAGAAAGCCTCAAGAAGACAAAGAACCATTTCTCCCACCCCTGTGCTGTGCCAGGCGATGTGTTGGCCATTTACAAAACATTGGCATTGGGATGGGGATGCTGCAGGTGGTGGTGCCCAGGGACACGTGCATGGGCTGGGACTCATGGGGTGTCCTGCACAGAGCTGTCGTGTTGCAGGGAGAGGATGGGAGTGCAGGGGGAGAAGTGCCACATCTGAGTGCAGAAAGGCTCCAGGCTGGGGCACTCTGCTCGGTGAAACCAACACGTGCCTCGCTGCTAAGCACCCGGTGTGTTTTGGCAAATGCTCCTATTTTATATGGCACTGCATTTCACTACCCTGCAAAAAAAAAAAAAAAAAAAGGTCCGAGCAGCGATGTTGGCGTGAGCAAACGCAGTGGCATCGCCGAGCAGAGGCAGGCAGAAGGAAGGAGCACTGACACTGAGTGTGAGCTCTCCTCCCACGCTCAGATTCCACCTTCCGCTACACCGGCAGCCCCGACAGCCTGCGCTCCCGGGCCCCCATGATCACCCCCGACCTGGAGAGCGGCGTCAAAGTGTGGCACCTGGTGAAGAACCACGACCACGGCGACCAGAAGGAGGGGGACCGGGGCAGCAAGATGGTGTCTGAGATCTACCTGACGAGGCTGCTCGCCACCAAGGTAACTGCTGGGTGCTGAATCCTCCTGGGAGGTGCACAGCGGGGCTGGGAGATGGGGGGCTGGTGCCTGGGATTCGGCTGGGGATGCTCAGCCCCTGTCCTGCCCCAAAGATTTACTGTCACAGAACCATGGAATTGCTCGGCTTGGAAGGGACCTCGAAGGTCACCCAGTTCCAACCCCCGAATTCACCCTCGAGTTCATGAGTAGGTTTCCCTCTCATCAGCAGTGCAAGCCCAGTTCCTAAACCAGGCTGTTAGATCATGGGTGGTGCAGGTTAGCCAAGCTCACGTTCCTTAAAAAACTCATACGTGTATTTTACTGTAGAATGCAGGAATAAAAAGACAGAAAAGCCCCCAAAGTTTGAGCACTTATCCAAGAGCAGTTTCTAACATCAAGCCAAAATTAGAATCATTAACAGTGGGAAAGACCTCTGAGGTCTCCAAGCCCAACCCCAGCCCGTCCCACCATGCCCACTGAGCCACGTCCCCACGTGCCACATCCCCATGGTTCTGGAGCACCTCCAGGGACACAACAGCCAAGCAACAGCCAAGCAGACATCACCAATTTTCCAGTGATCGTTTACTGTAAATACTAGGTGTAACTGTACAAAAAAGAAAAACAACACCCAAACCCAAAAAACCAAAAGCCTTTTGTTGCTGGGTAGAGTGGCAATACCTGTGACTGCCTACCTGGCTTCTTGGCCAGTGCATTCATGGCTGCAGATGACACAGAGATGATTTTGAAAGCAGAAGGATTGTTTCATGCTAGAGATAGCAGAGGCATAGCCCTGGGTGGCTGCAGCCTGTGGCAGTGCCCCAGGTCCTCCTGCAGCACGGTGTTGGCAAAGCAAAGCCCCTGACCCTGCTGCTCGCTGCTCCCCCCAGGGCACGCTGCAGAAGTTTGTGGACGATTTGTTCGAGACGCTGTTCAGCACGGTGCATCGCGGCAGCGCGCTCCCGCTGGCCATCAAGTACATGTTCGATTTCCTGGACGAGCAGGCGGACAAGCACGGCATCCACGACACGGACGTGCGGCACACGTGGAAGAGCAATTGGTAAGGGTGGAGGTGGGGGGGCTGGGAGCAACGCAGTGCTGTGACCCCAGTGCACAGCGCAGCACCAGGCCGTGCTAACGCTGCTCCTGCAGCTCCTCTGCTGCCCCGTGCCCCCGCAGATGGGGCTGGGGGGGTCAGTTCTGCCTCGTGCCCCCTGTGCTCACCCCAGCAGAAATCCCAGTGCTGTGTTAAACCCAGAGAACAGCTCCAAGCCCTGCACCCAGGTCAGGTCTGCCTGCAGTGAGGTGGCATTGGGGTGCACAGAGGGAACCGGGGTGCCCTGCACGTGCCATCCCAGTGCATCCCCAGCTGCAGGAGCATGGGGTGGGGGGAGGCAGGAGCAAGCCGGCCCCGCACAGCCCCCGCCACCAGCTCAGCCTTCTCCAAACAATGGAGCTATTACGGCTCTGCCTCTGCTGTTATTTTAGGATTAAAAGCTCTGCGGGTTAGAAATTTACCTCTGCGAGAGGGAAAAAAAAAAAACCCACAACAAATGGTCGCTCCCTGAAGACTCTGTATTTTCCCCCAAGTCCCGCGTGGTGTTAAAAGCCTCTAATCACCGCGTCTGCAAAGCTGCATTCCCTGCTAAGGCGGTGGGAAGCTGAAAACAATTTATCAAAAGCCTCAGAAGAAGGAGTTATTAGGATAAAAACGCTTGAATCGCAAATAGAGGTGAGACTTCTTGCAGCAGTGAAGAAGAAAGCACCAAGGGCAGAGGTTCCTCTGCAACCCCAACCCTGCACGTGGGCTCTGTGGGGCAGCAAGCAGGCACGGTCCTGTGGTCCTTGCAGCTCTGGGCTGCAAGGGAATGGGGCACTGCAGCAATTCCTGAATGTTTCTGGAGAGTGAAGCAAGGCATAGGCTACTGGGGCAGCCCGGAGCACAGCGGGGGCTGTAGGGCAATGGAGGGCATGGGGCTGGCACTGCAGGGGTGCGGCCGAGCTGCTGGGCTGCAGCACAGCAAGAGTTAAGGCTGAAGCCTTCTGTGCAGAGCTGGGTAGAGGAGAACCGAGACTTGAAAGGTAATAGAAAGCAGCAGCTGGTTTTTTGATCCTGCTCTACAGCCAAAGAAAAAAGGAATAATAATTCCCCTTTGATTGCAAAGGCCTTGGGATGTGGGGACGGAGCCTCTGGTGCACGCTGATGGGCATGGAGGTGACCGTGCTGCCCCGGGGTGTCCCACGCCTCACCCACCACATCTGGGGACACGCAGCACAGGAAGGGTCCATCCGGTCTTTTCTTAACATCCACTTTTGCCTCTTGGTTTCCTCGCAGCCTCCCTCTCCGGTTCTGGGTGAATGTGATCAAAAACCCCCAGTTTGTCTTCGACATCCACAAAGGCAGCATCACGGACGCGTGCCTCTCCGTCGTGGCCCAGACCTTCATGGACTCGTGCTCCACCTCCGAGCACCGCCTGGGCAAGGACTCCCCATCCAACAAGCTGCTGTACGCCAAGGACATCCCCAGCTACAAGAGCTGGGTGGAGAGGTGAGCACTGGGTGCAGAGCCATCCATGCCTGCCCCAAGCCCTGCGGGATGGTTTAACCCAAATCCTGAGGACGAGAGGGAGCACTTTATCCTCACGGAGCCTTCCTCCCCTGCAGGTATTACGCAGACATCGCCAAGCTGCCGGCCATCAGCGACCAGGACATGAACGCGTACCTGGCCGAGCAGTCGCGCCTGCACTCGGCCGAGTTCAACATGCTGAGTGCGCTCAACGAGATCTACTCCTACGTCAGCAAGTACAGCGAGGAGGTGGGTGCAGGGCCCGCGGGGCAGGCAGGGTGCTGGGCAGCAGAGCTCCTGCAGCTGCCCCTCACACGGCAGTGCAGCATGGCTGTAGCTGCTCCCCACGCCCGTTCTGTTTGTGCACAACGAGGCTCAGGTCCTGCTCTGTGCTTCCCAGGAAGCTGAGAGCTGAATGATTGGGTGAGCAACTGCGTTCCTCAGCCTTGGCTTGCACCAAGCGCAGCTTGCTCCAAAATGCAGTGGAAAATCGTCATGACCCATGAGCCCCCCCAGACATCCCCGTCCTTGGGGAGCAGTGCAGTACAAATCCCTGGTGCAGCAGTGCAGGCTCCTGCTCGCAGTCCCTGGCAGCCTGAGCTCCTGTAATGAATGCATCACTTGAAACCAAGTCCTCACCATCTGTTCCAGCCCTTCATTTCAATGCAAGAAGAACCTATTTTGCAATTATGTCCATTAAAAGGAAGGTTTTTGTCATTTAATTGCTTGTATGTGTTTGTGATACAATGCCGCAGCGATTTTCCCATTGGGTTTTAAAATCTCATCACTTCTGTGCTAAATGAGATGAAGACTGCAGGGCCCGAGGGGCAAGGCTGGGCCTGGTAGAGCTGCACCACGCGGTGCAGCAAACAAATGGGCACAGCCGGGGTCAGCACGCTGCTGTGCCACTGGTATTTATGGCTCTTTGTTGGAGCAAAGCTGAGGGAAGGGGTCTATTGCCACCGGACAGCATCAGTTGGTGAGAAAGCATTGGCCGCAGTGCCCCATCCCAAATTCTCTCGTTGCTCCTGATGTGGCAGCACCCAGGAATGTTCCTGTGCTGATGTACCCGGTGTTCCCACTGTCCCTTGAAACACATCCCTGCCCCACGGTGCTCACACCTTGCAGCCACCCACCCGCTGCTCCCATGCTGACCTCTGTCTCTTCTCCCCCCGTTGCAGCTCATTGGGGCCCTGGAGCAGGACGAGCAGGCCCGCAGGCAGCGGCTGGCATACAAAGTGGAGCAGCTGATCGGCGCCATGTCCATCGAGGGCTGAAGGATGCTGCGGTGCTCACGGACAGCGAGGGGCGAGAGCATGGCACGGACGCCCGGGGATGAGAGGGAGACCAGGAGGAGAAGCACTGCACAGCCCAGCACCGCGCTCACCCCGAGGGAGCGGGGACTGCCCCAGGGCTGCGCTCGACATCGCGGGGATCCGGTTTGCAAAGGCAGAAAGGTGACGAGGAGGAAGCACCTCGATCAGCGTCAGCTCACGGGGGATCGTTAATTCCGGTGCTCATGGAAAGGAGGAACCTGGAAAGTCTGGATGTCTCCATGACTGCTGCTTTGCATGAAAATCGTTTGTTGTATATTAGGAAATAAAACTTTATTTAAAGGTTTTTTTTTAAAAAAAAAAAAAAAAGAAAAAAGAAAAAAAGAATAAAAAGAAAGAAAAAGGGAAGAAAAAGGCAAAATTCTCCCAACAGAGCAAAAACCACGGAGGCCACAAAGAAGATCCTGGCAGCCAGGTTCGGTCCTGACCCCGTCCTCAGCAGGGCCCCGAGGATGCGCTCAGGCGTCTGCGAATGGACTCTGACACCAACTGGGAAGTCTGGAAAACCGAAATCTTTTTGGGATCTTATAAAAATACGAGCACAAGTTTGCACCACACCTTTCCACACAAGTGAAACTACAGGTTAGCCAGAAATAGTTCAGTGGCTGCGTAACCTACAGGCACTAGAAGGAAATTCGTGTGAACTGTAAAACCATCCGCTCATCCAACTTGTCTTGAAATCCAGCTTTATCTCTGTATTTATATAGTGTCTCTCTCTATATTTTTTAAATCCCATTTGCTGTTGAGTGAGGAAGGGTCTGGCTGCAGTGCTGTCCCCTCTCCCGCCCCGTTGCCCAGTGCTGCTCCTGCTCCCGTGGCCGAGCAGAGCAGAGCAGAGCAGCTGCCCACGGCTGCTCGCAGGAGAACCAACCCCAACCCCAATGTTTACAGTGGGCGATACTTGAAGAGCCGAGACGTGGTGGGACGTGGTGAGATGTTTGATTGCAGACCAGAGCAGCCCAGGGCTTTCATTTCTATGATGGAGGGGAAAGAAATCTCTGCCCCAGGCAGGGAAGCCTGTAGCCAGCAGTGCAGTGCTGTCCGTGTGTCTGTCCGAGCGTCGCGTTGCTCCTCGCTGGCCTGATGGCACGTGTTCCCGTGGCCAGTGACAGGCAAATGTCTGTGAGTGTTATTTCTTTAAAGACACCAAAGCTTATGTGTCCCTTTGTAGAGTGCCAGGAGGGGAAGGAACGCTGTGCGTTTCTCTCTGTAATGAATATTGCTATTGGTGCAGGCAGCAGCGGGGGACAGGGCACAGACCTGGAGGGGAGAGAGGCATCGAGTGCAGGGGCTGGGCAGCAGCAGCAGAACCTCCTGGGGCTGCTCCCCTCCGGGGATGTTTGGGATGTTTGGTGCCACAGGGCTGCACCTTGGGGTCTGGGTGGGACAATCCGGACCTGCAGGCAGCGTGCGGCACAGGAAGAGCAGTTGCTGGAAATGGGGTGGCTCTTGTGCTGGGACGTGGTCCTGGGAGGCAGCAGGAGGAAGGTGATCTCCATCCGACATCTCAGGAAACTTGCTGTTGTTATCACCCTTTGCTGAAAGCCATGCCAAGCCCACTTCCTTCTGGCATTCTGCTTTTGTGAGTTTCTCTGGGCCCTCTCAGTAGCATGGGGGAGATGCTGACGGCCAACCTCGTGCAGTGCGCTCTGAGCTGTGATGGGGCTGTGCCTTGCTGGGCTGGAGAGCTGCAGACAGGGAGATGTCTGAGATGTCTGTCTCTGCAGGAAGGGGTGTATAGTGCAGTTGTGGTCATTGGTTTGGGTGTTCGTATTCAGACTGTTCACCAAATCCATATGGTACTTGGCAACCCAGAGGGAGCATTCCAGATGGTTTCCAAACACTTCCCAGTATCGATCCAAATAGTTATTTCCATGGTTTTGACAAAGTATGGGCTCTGCCCCAAGCAAAGAGCTGGATGCTGGTGGCCAGGTGCTGGCCATACAGCCCAAGCCGTGTTTTCTCCCCATCTCTGTGAGGTTTCTGCACAGCCGGGTCTTCTTCCTTCACTACAGAGGCACCAGGAGGACAGGGAGGAGGAACACACGGTGCAGAACTGAAGCACTGAGCATCTGCTGGTGGGGCTGCCATGAGTTAGGGATCTTTGCAGGCAGTTATGTGAAGCAGCATGTCCCCTTGGGGCCAAGTGTGTGCAATCTATTGCCCTGTTTGCATCCAACTCTTCGGTTGCTCTTTGGGCAGAGGAAACTGAAAAGCTCTGAAGGGCATTTCCTCTGCACTCGGGCGAATGGCCTCGAGGTCTGGTTGGGAGAGGGCAGTGACTTTGCCTTAGATTAAATGATTTCACCTCCCTGCCGCTGCCCCGTCCTCCCGTGGGGGTGGGGGGGTGGTTCTCCAGTTCGCTTCGTTTCAGGAATTCCAACATCAAAGCAGGAGACGTCACTTGCTGGAATCTCTCTGCCTGGTGTCACTGCTTGAATAATTCCATTTAATCTTCTGCTCATGTGCTATCAAAGCACCCACTCCAAGGGGGAGCAAGGTGCTAATCAAACGCTTCTCCACCTTGAAAGCCTTTATTAAAAGCCCAGATACAGGAGTGGAACTTGCAGGCGAGCTCATCTCTGCGTGAGCCCTGCTGTGCCCAGCGCTGCACTGGGGCAAGGGCACTGAGCGGTCCCCGCTGTGCCACAGGGGATGGATTTGTGCTTCAAGGAGGGCAGGAGACATCAGCACGGGCAGGCTGCTGGGGGCTCGCTGGGGCACAGTGCCAGGACGCACGGGGACAGCAGGCACAGCCACCCAGCACGGAGCCACCAGAGACCTTCATCACAGCAGTGCCTTCAACACTCTGTCTTAAAAACAGCCCGGTCCCACGAAAATCACCCACCCTGCCCTGAAATGGACCTCGCCAAAGATGTCCTGACACACTGACCATTTGTGTGGGCGCGTGGAAGCCAACAGCGAGAGGACTCCATGCTCTCAGGCTGCTCTCTGCGTGATGCTGACCTCGCTCCCTGCTGCCTGGGAGCATCCCGGGATGCTCCGGTGCCTCCAGCCCTCGCCCAGCCCATCCCCAGTGCCAAGCTGAACGTGGGCTGATGGAGCAGGCTGGGGCATCAGGGAGAACTCGTGAGTGGCTGTGCCCTAGAGAGAGGAAAAAGGAGTTCTGAGAAGGCTAGGTGACATCAGAGATGCATGACAGTGCCACAAAGCTTCAGCCATCCAGTGTGGGAATTGCATCCGAACCACAAGCTGTGAGCCCACGAGGCAGGGAGCTGCCTCCTGGGCATGGCTGCAGGGGGGTGAGCCAGGAGGGCATCCCTGGGGAAAGCCCCATGTCACCCAGCCCTGCCCCAAGGACTTCATTGCAATCAGACTTTGGGTGGGGAAATAACGAGGTTGCAGGCAGAGGTGTGCGCTGCGGAGGGGATGCGCTCGGGATCCGCTGGGGCGAGCAACCCTGAGTGCAGCCTTTAGGTGCAGGTTGGATGTAGAGGGGAAGAGGATGGCAGTCCTCGATGGGGTTTTCTCCTTGTGGAAGGCGCTGCTCGAAGCCCATGGCACTGTGGGGTGGCACCGTGGGGTGGCACGGGGTGGCATGGGGTAGGGACCGGTGGCTGTGCCAGGAGCACCCGGCAGCAGCGGGCGTTGTGGCCGTGCTCTGGGCATGGCGGTGTCTGTGTGCTTGTCCTTGTCCCCGTGTCACCCCCTTCTCCTTCCTTTGTGGAATATAATAATGACAAAATGTGTGTTCCTGCGGTCAGACCGTGCTCAGACCCGCGGGGTCCCTGGTTGCACGGACAGCACCCAGCCTCTGGGAGCACGCAGGTACTGAAGCTGCTGGGATCCCCGGGAGTGAGCCCCATAACGTCCTAGAATGTAGAGCTGTCAGTCGTGGAACAGATTTTTATTTTTTCTGCCCCACTCCTTAAAGTAACTCATGCCAGTCCTGGGGTCGTGTGCTGGCAGTGTGCTGGCAGGAATAGCGAAGGGATTCGTACCCGTCCCCATTCCTCCCCATTGTTCTCTGCCTCCCCACCCCCGTTATACTTGACACACTGGAGTTCTGTATTATATTTTTTTTTAAGATGATTGTCTGTTTTTTTTGTTGTTTTTACAAGTGTTGTGGAAAAAAAAAAAAAGAAAGTTTAAGTATTTAAAAACGTTCTGAGGAAAAAAGGGGTTTTGTTATTATTCTAATATATTATTGTGTACCTATTGTAAATATGAAACACTCCTATTTTGCAAGCCAAGGACTCACTTTGTACTGTTGTTATATATAAATAAAGTTTACTGGTTAAAAAAAAAATCACCTCCTGGGCAGGTGCTTGTGTTCTGCATGGGGTGGGCAGCGTTTGTTGCATGGAACGAGGATGTTGGTGCTCACTGGAGCGGGCACCTGGAAACCTGGGCTCCTGGGTGAGGCTGCAATTGCCTCCAGCCTTCCAAAACAGCTTCTGCCTTTGTGTCGGGAATGTTTTGCCATAAGGAATGAAGAGCAAAGTGGTGGCTGGGGCACTGCTGGGTTCGTGGTGGGAGCGAGTGGTGCTGCTTCTGCCTTGGGTACCGGGGAGGGGAGGTTGAGCTCTCCTGCCTCCCTCTACCCTTGCAGATGCTCTGCTGCAGGGCTCTAGCATCTCTTGGATGTCCTCAGGCTCGGGAAGCTGGGAGCTGCTCGTTCCATCTGGAGAAGGGGTCCTGGGAGCACCTCTCCCTGCAGGGAGATGGGATGCGGGTGGGAAGCAGCGTGCAGACGTTCACAGATCCCTCAGGTGAGTTCTTCGCTCCCCCCTTGAAGTGATCGGTCCTCGCGGTAAAGGCGTTTGTCTCTGTTGCATAAATTGGAGCCAACATTTGAGCAAGTGCTGAGAGGCATCTGCTGGGTGGTGGGGATCAGTGAGTGGCTCCTGCAGCTGCTGTCTGTCAGCTTTAATGACCGATACGGCTGCAATTACAGCAATGAACTTTCTCTAACAGCCCCAAATTACTCCGGATGATGATAAGTGACGGGAAAAGGGAGACCCTTAAGGAAGCATTAAAAAAGAAACGTGGGGATCTCGAGCAAGAGGTCTCGCTGCTGCTTCTGAAGGATCTGAGCTTCTCTTTAAAGGAGGTGTTAGGAAGGATAAATGGGAGCCGGGAGGGGAAGCCGTGGTGTGCAGTGGAGCACAGCGGGGAGCTCAGTGCTGCCCCAAGGTGTGGGTTTCTTTGCAGCCGTTTGACGCCGGTTCCACTCGTTTCAGCACGGTGCTAATGGGCTGATGTGCAGCTCTTCCTATCTGAAGCTAATGCAAATGTGTCAGTGAGACAGCCTACTCCTCAGGCAGGGCATCTTATCTTATTTCCCTCCAATTGAGAGCAAAGCTGCTTGACATCAACCCTGGGAAGGCAGCTGGGCCACATCCTGCTCGGCTCAGCCCCTGCAGAGCCGCTCCACAGCCCTGTGCTGCAGCCGTCCCTGGGCTGAACCAGGGGCTGTCGGTCCATCGTGACTTTGTGCATGATTTGTGAGGCTGGAGAATAACAGAGATGTTTGCTTTTCACCTGTGCTTTGGGTTCATCATCTGAATTCATACCATGGAGAAAACATGAACTGAGCTGGGGATCCCAGAGCTTTCCAAAAGGCTGCAGGACAGGGAGGGGGGCACAGTGCAGTGAGTCCAGGGATGCTGAGACCTCCTCTGCCCCCAGGGATGCTCGGAGCTGCCCTGACCCCAGGCACAGCACTGCCCTGACTCGTGGCCCATGTGCTCAGCAGAGATGCTGGCAGCAGGCAGCAGGACCCATTTCCACCCCTGGGGAGGTGATTGACTCCTTCAGCTCCACAAAGTCGAAAGGAATTTCAACTTGAATCGAAAGCATTAAACAGGGGGACATTTGTATTCATCTGCGCCTTGTTAATACATTTAATGTAATAAGTACACTCAATTAAAATTACATTTTATCTGGGATGCACTTCACAGGGCTTTATCAGCACTGACAAGGTCAAGTGATGCTTAATAAAGGTTGTATAAAATGCAGATGGCTTAGAGCCCTCAGTCAGTTCCCGTGTACAACGTAGAGAAGGGGAGAGCTGCAAACAAGTGCTGCGGGAAGCATCGCTGGAACAGTCCTGGGGGTTTGGGCTGGGACCCTCCACCCTCCCCATGCCCTGTTCTGGCTGTGGGCTCATCCAGGGCAGCTCTGATTTCCCCCTCTGGAAATGCAGGGCTGCCCCGTTGCTCACAGATCACCATCTCTCTGCGAGTGGTGGGAAGGAGCGTGGACATCCTGGCGCTGGCTTTTCAAGCCTGGTTATGGAGATGAGCTAATGGAGGTGACACTTTTAATTATCAAATGCGACCGCGGCATTAATTTTGACCTGTTTCAACTCCAGCATCTTTCCTCTTCTGCAAACGCTTAGCTAGGGGGTGACACGTAATTGTATGCAACCAGACAGTTCTCCCAAACTGGCAACGAGCAGCACAGTGATCTGTTGCCTTTTATTCCAACAAGGGTGCGTGGTGGGGGTGTAGTTGGGTGGCTAACCCATTGGTAATGGAAGTGCACTAGTTATGGGTGGCAGACAGGGTGCAGGTATGTGCACGTAACACAATGTGAATGCAATATAACTCCATATAAGATAGATGTGCAGCGTAACACAGAATGAATGCAGCTATTTACATCCCAGCATTCGTGTCAAAATTACAAATAACGGTGCCAAAACAAAGGGTTTGGTTTTGGTTCAAAATAATACTTACGAAAATGGAAAGCACTCAGTTTTTATTGTTGCTTCATAATTAACTCCAGCGAAGGAATCTAATTACAAATGCTCAGTGCTGCCCTATGGCAAAATGTCTGAGAGAAGGGAAGGACGGCCAAGCTTAAACAACTCAGGTAAGAATTAACTCCATGGTAATAGTTGATAATTAAGAATGTCTCTATCAGCTTGTCTAGCTATTAATGAATTGAGCTGTTCTTACGCATTTGATTACCGGCGGTTTACGACTGCCATTTCACCCCTAATGCTCCTGGAAATAGGCTCCCTCATCCGGGGGCTGGGTGCAGTGGTTGGGGATTTATGAATGGGTCCTGCTCTCTCCCCACTAAAGCTGCTGTTCCCTCCATCCACACTCACCCCGGGTGCTCCCAGCCCATCCCACACCTCCTTCCCCTTGGAGCAGGGCTAGGAAGGGAGCAGGGGGCTCCCTGAGGAGCACGGATCATGAGACGTGAGCTTTCTGCTTTGCAGCCCATTGAAAGCAAAACCGGCCCTGATCGATACAACTCAAAACACGATCTTCTGCTGTGGTCGCTTCGCTGTGCTCGGCCTCAGGAGGAGCTGCGGGGATTTGCTGTGCTCCCAGCACCCCCAGGTCTGTAGGCACCGATGCTCCGCAGCCTCCTGGTTCTCCAAAGCGATCGATGTTCTCCATTTACCCCTTCAGTGCAGAGAATTGTTCTCCCCTGGGGTTTGCTCCCAGCCTCGCTGTGAGCCACCCCTTCCCATCCCTTCCGCAGGTGTTGGGAGATCTCATTAAACTCTGAGAGCACTCAATTAGACTGAGCTATGAGGAGATGATATAAATGCTTACAAGTTCTTTTTTTTTTTTTTTTTTGGCCCCGTTCTGCTTCCACAAAAGGGAGCACCCGGGTTTGGGCCGCGTTCAGCTTCCACAAAGGGAAGCATCCGGATGATCTCGGGGAGAGCTGCTCTTGCACGGGTTTTTAACCATTCTCTCGACGTTCCCTCCTGCAGCGGGCTCTGAGCTCACCACAAAGGCATCGCCCGGGGCTGTACAGGGCTTTGCAGGCTGGGTCACAGCCCCTGTGCACAGCCCCGACGCGTGCACATTGCATTTCAGCCTTCGACAAGCACGGGGCAGCACCTGGCCCTGCCCAGGGGGAAAGGGCTCAGGGCCAGGCACGCAGCAGCAGTAAAGCAAGCGGAAGATCAAGCCCCAGAAATACTCAAATCCACTCTGGGAGATGAATCAAAGGATTGCTTCGTGCACAGGCTGCTCTTCTCCCCTGCACAGGTGGAAGCAGGGCATGGCCCTGCGGCTCCAGCAGCTCCGGTGCTGTCAGGGCAGCCCTAGGACAGAGCTCGGTGCTTCTGGGGGACAAAGTCACAGCCCAGATCCTCCCACTGGGGCTGGGAGCAGACTGCGTGGCTGGAGGGAACGCACCCCCAGCGGTCCCAGCGCTGTGGTGGCTGCAAGCATCCACCCAAGCCCTTGTTCACAACACCACAAACCAGGCGAGCGGGGGCTCTGCAGGGAGCTCACTGCCAGGGCCACAGCTCTGGAGCAGCACGAAACCCTTCTCCATCTGAGCCGAGCAGCGAGGAGGCAGTGGCTGGAAGCTGATGCCCCCGTGCTGCAGGATTAGCTGCCTGGTAATGAACACGAGCTGAGTAATAATCTGTGGAGTGATTAATATGGATATGATTTCTGGGATTAGTAAGGATGCAGCAGAGCTGCCTGCTCAGGAAAGAAGTTTGCAATCATCAGCTTGAGCGCAGTGACCGTTACCTTAATGCTGTGATTAAACCCACATTTAAGACACTTCATTAAATTAGAGCGTAAGTGAATTCATGTAACCCTCAGCAAGAAAAGCACACGGGCCTGGTGGGTGAGGAATGAAGGAGCTCCTGGAGAGCCTCGAGCATGGGGTGCTCTAGAATGAGCTGAGTTTTCCCATCTGAGCTGGAAGGGTCCCCTGGCAGAGGACCGAGGGGTGCAGCCCCCCCGCTGTGCAGTGCAGTGACTGTCTGTCACCCTGCAAGGTGCAGGGGGGACCCTCCTGGAGCGGGGCCGCCCCGCTCACACGTGTGCCCTCTGCGTGTTTGTAAAACAATCTTTTTAATTTTCTGCTTGGCTTGGCAAATCGCAGCTGCTCCTTCCCCAGAGCTCCCCAGCACATGGCACGGGTCCCACGCACACCGCAGGGCTCCTCCTCGCCGCTCTCACCCCGACGGCAGCTGAAGGGCTGCAGGTGGCCGGGACTAGGGTGGGACATGGGGGGAATGGGGCTGAGTGCCACAACTCGGGTGACACGGCTCTGGGCCGGGTTTGCAGCAGTGGAGGATCCCTCCAGGTTTGCTCCCCACCTGTTCCTGTGGTAACTCCGTGGCTCTGCATTCAATGAGGTGCCAGAGCACCTCCTGGTCCGTGCTGCTGAGCTCCGGGAGCAGCTCACAGCGGCCGTAGGCAGCAGGACAGGATGCCCACAACCGAAACTTTGCTCTCCTCCCACACCTGTGACACCACTACAACACCAACCCCAACCCCAATCTCAACTCCAACCCCAACCCCAACCCTGCCGGGTGCACTGCGGCCACTTCGGACCTTGCCCAGGCTGGGGTGCGGTAATTAGCATTCTGCAGTGATGAATTTGTGCATATGGTGTAATTACGGGGATAATTTATGCATGCGGTTGGTGACAGCAGAGCCCTTTGCTGCTCGCAGGTTCCCAGGGCACGGTTCAGCTGCTGCAGAGATTTTGGGGGCGTTTTGCAGCTTTTTTTTTGCAGAGGAAGGGNTCCTGGTGCCCCCTGGCGTCCGGGCTCCTCCTGCGCCCGGCCCCGAGCGGGTCCCGCAGCTGCACGGGGGCAGGGGGGGCCGCTGCCCGGGTCTGGGGGATCGGGGGGTCAAGGGGTAATAGCAGCCTGCATGAGGTTGGCGTTAGCGGGAGCGAAAATGGAGCTTTGTTTTTGATCCACTTTTTCATAGCATGCTCCTTTTTGTCTCTGCTTTTTGCTGCTTTGTGCCCTGGCTGTGTGCTGGCTCCACGCAATGCAATCCTTCCTGTCCAGGCAAGGAGATGAACCCGAGGACTCACGCAGCTTGAGCCATGTGCCACGGGTCCAATCCCAATAATTCCCACAGTTCCTGGATTTGGCAATCTCTCCAAATCAATAGAAGGGCCCTGTACATGAGGGACTGTGTGGAAAACAAGCAAAGCAACACCACCTGCTTCCATGTCTCCAGATAAATAAACGTGATCTGACCATGCTTTCCTTGTGCTGGTGTGTGTGTAGAGGAGTGTTTGCTTACACAGTGGGCAAAAGGATGGTTAACTCAAATAATGCTGAGAATTGTGGTACCCTCTGCCTTCTTTTCCTTCTGTTGGAGCAGTGATGGGGATGGAGGGCTCTGGGATGCTCTTTGCGTGTGTCCCAGCGTGCTGACCCGCAGCCCTGCACCAGGGCAAGCAGACCACAAAACCAAAGCTTAATCTATGAGTGGAGACAATGGATTGGGAACGGAGCAGCTTTAGGATTGTTTGAATTTATCTCTATGAGGGCATTGTGCTGTTTTTAATGGCAGGCTGCAGACACAGCTCTGTGCTGTGCTCCTGGTGATGGCCGTGTTTGCAATGAGTGCTGAGCATCGGTGCTGAGCTCCACGCAGTCTGAATCCCCCAGGGGAACGCGCTGCACGGCTGTGCAAGAATCCCACTGCTGGCTGCACAGCGTGGGATCCGCAGGGGCTCTGAAGGGCTCCGACATCAGCGTGGATGCGACCGTCTCAAAGAGGGCTGCTGACGCAAAGGTCAGAGAAGTGATTGACGGGGAGAAAAGTACATGCTAATATTTCTCCAAGAGGAGAAAGAATTGCATATAATGGGTGTAATATTCTAAAAGAGCTCACGCATACAGTGAGCGATGCCAGCATTTTAAGGGCACTTAAGCCTTAAATTTCCCCTTGATAGAAGTTATGTCACTCTGACACCGCGCATCGCACTGACGTGTTTTGTGGGCCAAGTGTCATGCAACCATCCCCAGAGGAGAAGGAAACTGTGGGAACAGCAGGAGTTAACCCGCTCCTTGCAGCTCCGTACCTGGGAGCCCCTCTGTCCCCTGTCCCCTGCTCCACTGCAGCGCAGTGGAGCTCCATGCACGGCCCAGGCAGACCCGGCTGCAGCACCAGAAACCTCCTGGAGGAGATTTATTGGTGTCTCAACCGGGCATGCAAAAAATTCAGGGTGGTAATCAAAGTGATAAACTTTACGCTTTTCTATCACAGCGAAATAATTGTTCTGCCTGAGCATCATTATCCTGCCATTTTTCTGCTCCCGTGTCACTTGCTGAGAAGAAAGGCTCACTTCTACCATCGTAATGAGCTACACTTTCAATAATTCACAAGGATTTCTACTGGGCTTTATTTTTTAATCTTCGTCACAAGGTTATAAAATTTGTGCCACTCTTCTCAGCGTTACCGAAGCATTGGCAGGAGGAGAAGGCAGGCACGTTCCCTGCAGTTCATTTAGTGGGATTTTCTCATGTTGATTGGAACCCCTCTCAATTTTCTTTGTACTTCTCTGTTATTATCATTTCCCCCAGAAGCTGCTATGAAGGATGAGACTGGGAGGAGCTGTGGGCCTGGCTTTGGTTGGGGTTTGGCCCGAAGATGCCATCCAGGCTGGTGGCTTAGAAACAACTTCTTCTGTTGCTGGTTTCTTCGTTGGCTGGAGAAGTTCCTGAAGCAGTGCAATCCCTGCACGATTGCTCTATGTTTAAGAAATGCCATTTTTTCCTCTCTCACCTCTGTTGTTTGTCACCAGTTGTGATGCACGATGCCTCCATACGTGCTCTGTCCGTACATATTTAATTTTCCACATGCAAAATTCTCTCTGTTTTCGGGGAGGGGATATGGAATTTTTGTGCCATTCATCCGGTAGCATCTTGAATGACGGTGCCATTCCTGAGTGCTTTCTTAATATGTATGACATGATTATTTGACAGCACAACATTCAATATTGCTGGAATAATTACTGTGCCTGTTTAATCCATTTAAGCTGTTTCCATGGGTTCTTTGAAATGCCGATAATTACACAAATAATTATAAAACATTCTATCAATGCATCTTAGTGCAACGTTCTGCTGTGAGCAGTGGAGCACCTCAGCCCTTTCCTATTGATCCCTGCTCTTCTGGAGCTTTATTAACACATTATTAATTAGCGCCAGGCCAAAGTGAGGTTGGTTGACACTTTTCTCTGCCATTTCCAAACTCATCCCCACTCTGCTCTATTTGCACCGTCACTTAGGAAACGGCATTTTTCTTTTTTCTCTTTAAGAGACAAAACCAGAAGTGTGTACGACTATTGCGTGGGCATTGAGTGAGCCTGGAGAAAGGCTCTGTGACCCCGGGGGGGTGGGGAGGGCTCCAGCGCTGCCCTGCCGTGCTGCAGCCCACGGGCAGCAGAGGGTCTGCAGGATGCTGCAGGACATCACCACCTCCAGCAGCAGATTTTGCAAAAACTCCTCATTACTTTGAACTAGGGGGGTCTTTTTAAACATTTGCTGGGGGAGCATGGCAGTGCAGCTCCAGGCTCTGGCTGAAATTTCCTTCCCTTTGTTTGAAGCCCCCCGTGGGGTGCAGTCCCTCCAGGGCCGGTCCCTCCCCGCAGCAGCAGCTGAGCCGTCCATCACCGCGCTGTCACCGGCAGCCGCGGCGGAACGAAAACAGAAGATGTGACAAATTTGTCCTTTTCTCTTTTATAATTAACCAAAATATCTCGTTGTGTAGCAAAGCGTGCCTCCTAATTAACAGACAGGCAAGAGGCTATTTTTAAAATCCAGACCCCCAGTAATTATATTTGCAGCAGAGAATGATATTTCAGTCAAATGCGACAGACAGCGAGCCAAGCTCCCATGTGAGGCAATTAATATTTCACACCTGCCAAGCAAATCAGCGGTGGGGAGAGGAGGGGATGGCATTGAGCAGGGGATGTGGGGCTGGCAGGGCCGCTGCTTCTGACACAGACCGAAAATCCTTTGCTTGGCCACACAATGGCCAGGGAAGGAGAGCTTGTGGCCATTGGGAGCTACAAGGAGGGCTCGGCCAAAGCCAACGTGAGCTCCTGTTGGGTGGAAAGTTGTGCCCAGTCCTGGGGCAGGAAGGGAAAGAAATAGTTGGAGCCATTGACAAAACTTAAGTCTTTAAAAATAGTTGAGACTCCATACCAGAAAGAAGTGTGGTTGATAAACTACAGATAGTCCTGTCTAGGTCAAAGCATGGGATGTAATTTGCCATGGTTCTCCATTGGTCCATGGCCCCCAGACTGAATGATCTCTTGGTTTTATATTTTTATTAATTTTTTTCTTTTTGGCTGTGCGCATCCTCATGGTGCTCCAGGCTCTGCCTCTTGCCCTGTGTGCTCACAGTAGGCGTTAACTTCACCTCTCCCGTGAGCTGTACGTATTAGTGTGCCCATTTTCCCTGTTATGGAGACAAAAGCATGCGTTTTCCTTCCCACTGTTTTTGCTGTTGAGGATTAATCTGCCCATTAATGGATAATCTGTCAGCATTTGGATGCATTGAAGTTGGGAGGAGATTTAGGGGCTCGCGATACCATCTGCTTTATTAGAGCGGTTTGAAAACCCGACGTCCAATTTGTTCCGCGGGATTTGACGGCAGATTATTCTCTAGATTCCAAAATAATTAAGGAAATCAAAAACCAGAGAGAATGGTGCTGAGGATGGAGAGGGAGGAGCCACGGAGCTATGGCCCAGCCAAGCAGCCTGCGGTGCCGGCGTTTCTGCTCCTCTTTGTTCCCGTGCATGGTAATGAAATGCCATCGGGAGAGCGGTTTGGAGAGGTTGGCTGGGGCACCTGGAGAATGGCAGAGGCAATATTTCTTGGTATTTGTCATAAAGCTTTTGTGCTTGAGGAGCAGGGTGGTTGCAGTTATGTGCTCTGTAGTTTGCTTTGAGACAGAGAGAAATAGCGGAGAGCTGGGGAACACACCCTGAACTCTGCGCATTCCAAAGTTTCCCTTTCAAGCGATGGAGGAATCTCAGAGCACTCCATTGACCTCCTGCCACCATCCTAATGAGAAAAGATGATGGTGGAGCTCCAGGGGAGGAGGGGAAAAGCAAACGCATCTCCTTTCCTCTGTAAAAACAAACCAACAAACCTGTAACAATTAATCTGAAGCCGTCTAGGAGAGGTCTCGGGAGGGGGCTCGCATTTCCAAAGCGCTCTCTGCAGCACTTCAGGTAAGTAATGGAGCCTCAGCCGCCGCGCATCGATCGCTGCCCCGGGTCGCTGAATGATGCGGCATCGCCCGACAGAAACCATGAATGCTGCTGCAAGGGGCCGCGTCCCAGGGGTCAGGGGAGAAGTTTTTGGTGGAGAAAAAATAGCAGAAATCCACTCTCTTTCCTCATCCAAGCAAGCTGTGCAAATTGCCTCAGTCCTCTGAGTGCCCCGGCCCAAGGCACGCTGGTGCGTGGGGTGGCACGGCCAAGCCCAGCTCCTGCGCTGGGAGAGGCTGGGCACTGCTGCTGATGCTGATGTTGGCTCTTGCACACCCCGTGTGCACCGTCCTCCTCCTGTTGTTTTGGGCTGTGGGATTTCCCTTGGCTCCATCCATAGCATCCCTTGGCCTCCCTGTGTTCCCCTGAGCAGAGCCCGGGTTTCTGTCTGTATGCAATTAAGGCGCTCTTTGTTCATCACAATTGCTGGAGATCCCTGCAGTGAGGAGTTCCTAAAAGCACAGAACTGAAATATTCCCATATCGGAGAGTGCCCGGAGAGCTCTGATCAGGGCCTCCCCTGCAGCTCCGGGGAAACCAATGTCATTACCTCTCTGTGAAGTTTATTCATCTTGGTCATTTCTGATGCATCTTTCATTACCTCGTAATTAGATTTTTTTTTCCTTTGGATTATCATAGCATTGAGAACACAGGTTTGGAGCTGTACATACAATCTGAGTCTTTCCTACGCCTCTTCCATAGTCGGACCTTACCGATAGCACTCCATGAGATGCTCTGTAGCTTGTGTGGGGGAACAGCATGCATGATTTTAAACTCTAATATTCTGGATGCTTAGCTTTCCATGCCCACCTCCTCCTTTGGCAAGAGCTCGTGGGCTGCCCCTCGCTCCCCTTCCCAGGAGGTTTCACTGGATAGCATCTGATTGCCTATGCGCTTTGATTTTCCGTGGTACTGGGAGCTTTTTGTTCTATTATTCACTGTAGGTCTGTGTTGTCTGTGCTTATTATGTGCCATCAGAAGGTACCTGGGAGTCTGCAGCCTTCCCAGCCACTCCTATTGTACAAACACATCAATAAATAAGTGGTGTCTGAATTTAGCTGTGTGCTTGTAGCTGTTGGCAGAGCCCTGTCATTTTTTCAGGTCATCTCGCACAGAAGTTGAAATAGTTTTGCTGCTGCAGCCTTCTCTTCAGGAGGCAGCCAGAGGAGAGGCTCTTAGATTTCCATTTCATTTTATTTATCCCTCCCAGACCACGGAGATGGCTTTTAAAACCGAAACAAAAGGGTAACGTGAACGAGGGCTGTCCCTGCTCCCAGCAAGGCGGGTCGGCAGCAGCAGGGCTGGTAATGAGCGGGGCTGCTCCTCTCGGTGTATTTGAACAAGCCCTGCTTTGAACGACGGCGAGGCTCGTACCTCTGGGACCTCATTTCCAGGTAGAAAACAGCAGCACTTTATCATCAGCAATTGCCAGGGTGGAGACAAGAGCCCTTTCCAGCCCTTTTCCCCGGGTGCTGCTAAAGATGCCTTTCATCGCTGCTGCTGCTGAGTTTTGCATCTCACCCGGTGCTTCAGCAGCACCTGGCGCTGTCCTGGTGTTTACTCAGAGTAAAAGCCAACCCTTTATTTCATAATTACAGTTTGGGTTTCTCCTCCCAGAAATACCACCACAGATTTTAGCCTGTGCCTATTGTAGCTAAACTACAGCCGGAGGAGCTGTTCTCCCCGGACCTCACAGAGATGCTGATTTTGGGGTTTTTTTTCCTGTCCGAGCGCTGCCCCTGCAGCCCCGGAGCCGCGCGGGGGAGCCGCTGCTCCGCGCTTCGGGCCGAGCCGCGCTGCCAGGAGCCGGGCCGGGCTTCAGGCTCCCTCCGTGCTCCGCCCGTGCTCCCGGAGCTCCGTGGTCACGGTGACTTTTGTCGTGCTGGTGATGGATGAAAGGGCCCGGCCATGAGTCTGGCTCGCATTGGTGTACGACATCCATAAATGGGAGAAATAAATCGTGATCAGCAGTCTGAGGATCTGGATGGAGAAGCTCATCTTTGTACTAAATTAGGAGACTTACGCTTTAATGATTTTTATCGGTGTTTTGCAGCGCTGCTGTTTGTTATAGTTAAGTACTTTGGAGGGTGCAGCAATGCAGAGCAGTCGCAGAAACCAGCCAGGTTCATGGGGCCGTGATGCAGTCCCGCAGCGGTGATGGATACTGATGGGGATGGGAAGAGTTCATGGCTGTCCTCTCCTGCTTGATTTCTTGCATTGCTGCAGCCACTTGCCATTCATTGTATTTCAAATAAATGTATTTTTTTCCAAGTCTGGGCTTGAGGACACTGCCTCAAAGCACAGCCACTGGAGGCTCTTCGCTTGCAGCTCAGGGAAGCTACAGCTTTCTGTAGGCTCCTGGCTTTGCAGACCCTTGCTTTTGTTTTCCAAGGCAATTCCTTGTGACTCCTTCAACCTCCGGTGCTGCTGTGGAAAATATGCATCTAGGGAACAGTTCCATGGAAAGTGCTTAAGTGCTTTGATTTACATTGTAGCCTGCCCCTTAAAACTAGATTAAGGACCTGGTAATATCCTGCAAAGTGCTGAACAGACAGAAGGCAGTAAACGAGCATAGCCTTGATTAGATTTGAACCAACAATCTTGAAGCAAAAGTTGAAGGCATAAAACTGTTAAACAATATATTCACCATATGGTTTGTTCAAATGCAGCCATGTGTATGCTCCATATTCCGTTATTATTTGCAGATATTGATTTTAGAGGAGTAATCACACTTAGCGATTTGTTTTAATACATCACTTTTGTTAGCAGTGGGTTACAGTTAAAACTACCACGAATTTCATTTTTTCAAGATTTCCAAAAGCTTTTGAAAAAAAAAATATATATATATATGATCCATGCATCAAGAAGCTGATATTCTTGGTTTATTTCAGCTGTTTCTCTCTGAGGAATGACTCTGCTGAGTGTAAATGCATAAGCAATCGCTGTGCAAGGGTGTAATAAATAACAAGGCACTCATTAAATGCAGTTGCAGGGATTATGAAGAGGCAAGGCTTTGCCTGAGTTAAAATATATATATATATATTTGGTCTTTAATTCTGAGGACTACATTTAAACAAGACTTGGGGAAAGAATGCAAACATAGATAAATACGTAGATAAATAGCGGTGCAGAAAGGCAGGGCTCTTTGGTACATGACAGCTGCTACGGGCTCTGCTTGGACGCAGATTTAAGAGCCCAGCCAGCAGTGAGCTTTCCTCTGAGATCACAAAGAAGGGAGAGGAGGGGGACCCTTCCCTTGGGGCTGTGGTAAGGGTGAGGTGGGCGGCAGCAGGGCTCCTGCCCAGCATCCCCTGCTGATGGGGGCTGTGCTCGTGGGTGAGGGGCTGCTATGGGGCTGGGAGGCACAAATGCATTTGGATAAGCTCTGGAGCAGGAGTTCAGGCAGTGATATCTCAACAGCAGCCTTTGCACAATGGTGCCTCAGTCTCAGGGTGCAGCTGCGTGAAACCCAGAGGCAAAACTTTGGGGCTTTAGCTGTAGCATTGCTCCAAGGCTGCTGCGTGCCTCTGTTTTCCACCACGCTGCGAAGCATGGCTGGCTGCTGGTTGAAGTGGGAGAGGTACCAGAGTGCCTTGAAACTCCTGAATGGGAATGGAGAGGTGAGCGTGAGGTGTGGTTTCTTTGACGGGGTTTTGCACAGAAACATTCTCTAACCCTGCACATCCGCTGGGTCAGCAGTGCTGCTGCCTCGGGAGCATCGTGGGGAATTTAATTATTTCTTCTGTCCAAAATAGCAGCTTTTAGGAGGTGGGGAAATGACTACACCGAAACTATTGTGTGCCATCTGCCTGCTAAAATACTTATAGAAAACATGTTTCCTGGCATATAACTTCCCAGCCATATGTCTATTGCATCATTCACAATTAAATTCAATCACTCTTAAATACTTGGACAGATTCCCAGCCTATGTGAACAAGCCTCCATCACCATGCTGCTCAAAATTTGGACACTTGATCCCATAAATGTTTCGGTAAAATTGTCTCGGCCGTTGTTAACCTCAGACAGCTGATAGCGACTGCTTCGAGATGATTTTAACTGTAAAAACCAGTCAC
>WBMW01001807.1:236612-257533 GCA_013396635.1 Penelope pileata
GTGGAGGCATCCCCCTGGTTCGAGTCGTTGCTGAATCGCGCTGATTTCTGTTCAACTTCTTCACTCTGCAGAATGGAGAATTGATGGTTTGCTTTGTTCTTCCCCTTTATCCTTTCCCAGTTCACTTTATTCCAGCGCTGCAATCAACCTGCGGTGCCTCTCTGAGTCTTTGCCTTCATGGCACCCTGGTCCCAAAGCTGGCTCTGCTCGGTGGCTGCTCTGGGAGCTTTCAGTGCGGTGCACCTCGGTCCTCACCAGTGGTCTTCGGTCCTCCTGGAGGCTGAACCTTTAGAACTCCAACTTTTTATATTCCATGGTGCTATTCAAGATAATTCTCACTTTAATAAGGGAAAAAAAAAAAGCAAAACCATTTCCCTCTTATTGAAATCACACCTGTGTCTCGGTCAGCTTTTCTTATTTCATCTTTTGAGTACATTTCCTGAGCTGATATGAGTGCAAACTGTGTTTGCACCGAGTTTTGCATTTCCCAGAATGTGTTTGATGGAGCAAGCGCTGGGTGGGAGCTGCTGGAGGCAGAGCCCCAGGGTGCACGCTCAGGTTNCCATGCATCAAGAAGCTGATATTCTTGGTTTATTTCAGCTGTTTCTCTCTGAGGAATGACTCTGCTGAGTGTAAATGCATAAGCAATCGCTGTGCAAGGGTGTAATAAATAACAAGGCACTCATTAAATGCAGTTGCAGGGATTATGAAGAGGCAAGGCTTTGCCTGAGTTAAAATATATATATATATATTTGGTCTTTAATTCTGAGGACTACATTTAAACAAGACTTGGGGAAAGATGCAAACAGAAAAATACGTAGATAAATAGCGGTGCAGAAAGGCAGGGCTCTTTGGTACATGACAGCTGCTACGGGCTCTGCTTGGACGCAGATTTAAGAGCCCAGCCAGCAGTGAGCTTTCCTCTGAGATCACAAAGAAGGGAGAGGAGGGGGACCCTTCCCTTGGGGCTGTGGTAAGGGTGAGGTGGGCGGCAGCAGGGCTCCTGCCCAGCATCCCCTGCTGATGGGGGCTGTGCTCGTGGGTGAGGGGCTGCTATGGGGCTGGGAGGCACAAATGCATTTGGATAAGCTCTGGAGCAGGAGTTCAGGCAGTGATATCTCAACAGCAGCCTTTGCACAATGGTGCCTCAGTCTCAGGGTGCAGCTGCGTGAAACCCAGAGGCAAAACTTTGGGGCTTTAGCTGTAGCATTGCTCCAAGGCTGCTGCGTGCCTCTGTTTTCCACCACGCTGCGAAGCATGGCTGGCTGCTGGTTGAAGTGGGAGAGGTACCAGAGTGCCTTGAAACTCCTGAATGGGAATGGAGAGGTGAGCGTGAGGTGTGGTTTCTTTGACGGGGTTTTGCACAGAAACATTCTCTAACCCTGCACATCCGCTGGGTCAGCAGTGCTGCTGCCTCGGGAGCATCGTGGGGAATTTAATTATTTCTTCTGTCCAAAATAGCAGCTTTTAGGAGGTGGGGAAATGACTACACCGAAACTATTGTGTGCCATCTGCCTGCTAAAATACTTATAGAAAACATGTTTCCTGGCATATAACTTCCCAGCCATATGTCTATTGCATCATTCACAATTAAATTCAATCACTCTTAAATACTTGGACAGATTCCCAGCCTATGTGAACAAGCCTCCATCACCATGCTGCTCAAAATTTGGACACTTGATCCCATAAATGTTTCGGTAAAATTGTCTCGGCCGTTGTTAACCTCAGACAGCTGATAGCGACTGCTTCGAGATGATTTTAACTGTAAAAACCAGTCACAGGGCTGAAGGGATGGGATGACGTCACAGTGTTCATTTGCGATGTGCTCAATTCACACGAAGCAGAGGAGAGCCACATCGGTGAGAAAAAGTATTTTCTTCCACTCACTGACCAAACAGATGGGAATTGGTGAGGAGTTTCTTCCCCAGGAATTGTCCTCAGCATCCACCAGAGCGAAGCCATTGGATGGATGGAAGCACCTTGAGGTACCCCATCCAAAACCCCACGGGTCAGGGCTTTCATTCAATAGATCTTCAAATATTCCATCTTTTCCCTTTGATCCTCATTGTGAGGATGTGTTTGGTTTATCCATTGTGCCATGATGAGCTGAGTCACCATCCTACAGTGAGTTATCTGATGTACTCAGTGCAAGTGGTGGCAATAGGTGTTAACGAAGACCTAGATCTTTGGCACAGGGCATTTCATTTACAGGCAGCCCTGCCTCTGCTGGGCTCCATCTCGGTGTCCGGCCCGCCCGCCCGCTGCCTATTCTTAGCCCCGCTCCCTATTTTTAGTTTGTTTGTGCAAGGTGAGGTGCAGCCAGCCCGGATGGGGCTGCCGGTCCCTCCATCCAGGAGCNGGAGGCTGAACCTTTAGAACTCCAACTTTTTATATTCCATGGTGCTATTCAAGATAATTCTCACTTTAATAAGGGAAAAAAAAAAAGCAAAACCATTTCCCTCTTATTGAAATCACACCTGTGTCTCGGTCAGCTTTTCTTATTTCATCTTTTGAGTACATTTCCTGAGCTGATATGAGTGCAAACTGTGTTTGCACCGAGTTTTGCATTTCCCAGAATGTGTTTGATGGAGCAAGCGCTGGGTGGGAGCTGCTGGAGGCAGAGCCCCAGGGTGCACGCTCAGGTTTTACCCAGCTTTGCAGCCCATGCATGGCCAGGATACTTTTTTCTTTAATAGAGTCACACAATTCTATCGTTCAAAAGAAAGAAAAAGTTAAGCAGCCGAACAGAAGTCTTCCTATAGAGGCTGGAGCACATTTCTTAGCTACAGATGTTTCCTTCCAAGAGACTTTTTCCTGTCCTGAACTAAAAACAAAAGCTACTGGAATTTTGTCACGCCGATAAATGCAGAGAATGGGAATGCTATTTGGGGACTTCTTTGTCTATAATACAAATATTTCTTTTTTCTTCCTTCTAATCCTTTGGCTGACTGTAGCTGTGTGGCTGCAGAGGTGTAATGGGGCATCCACAAAAATTAACACACTGCATAATTGCTTTATTCCCTTCCTCCTCCCATGGCTGTTTTCGTGGCCACCTCATTTTTGCTTTCCTGAAGGCAATGACTCCTGCGGTGACTGTATCTGTTATCTGGACAAGAAAAGGATGAATTCTCACTTAACTGGGCTTCAGATTCCCAAATGACCACAGCCCTTTTATCCCCCAAAAGCTGAAATGATGCCCAAGACATTTCTGTCATCTTTGGACTCTGAGACATGGACCCATCAAAGCCCTTTCATTGCAAACCCAATGGTTTGGGGCATGGTGGCTGCTTGCAGGGTTTCCCTGCGGGCTGCACCATGCACATGGGGCTGCCATTCCCCATGGTCACCTTCAGCCTGGGGATAAGAACAAAGCCGGTGTTTCTGCACCGGGGTTCATGTTTCCATCACGCGTTATTCATGGAAATGGGCTCTGGGAAGTTATTTATTACTCCCAAATCCCTCTTCTGCTCTGAGTTTTATGCAGAAGTTTTTGCCTGTGAATTTTGCTCTCCCCTGGACCTTCCCTAAATCATCTCCTGTGTTCTCTCTGTTTGACCGGAGTCAATTGAGCGAAGCTGATGGAGTTACTTCTCTCCGGGTCAGTGATGTTCACACATCCTCAAGTTCTGTGCTTAATTTGCTGGGAAAATCTCACTTCAAATGCCAGTTCTGGAGTTCCCCTTTCCCTCTGCCCCGGGAGCAGCCTGGGGCTGGCAGGTGGAGGGGGGTCCCCATGGGGTGGATTTGGGGGGACACAGCCATTTGCATCCCAGGGGGCTGGAGCCCACCCGTGCAGGGCAGCAGCTCTCAGGAAAGGGTTAATGCAGAGAGGGCTTTGGGCTCCTTTGCTGGGGGAGAGCCCTTCTGTCCGTTTGTTTGTTTGGAAGTGTTGGCAGGAAAGTGGGGAGGAGAAAATTACCTAAGTGATAGCGAGGTTGCCACGAACTCTATAAAACCGTGGGATCGAATCAGGCAAACTCCACCTCGCAGCCCTGAAGCAGAAGCACAACCCCCGAACAGAAACCCACCCCAGCACCGAGTGATCTCAAGGACTTGAACTCCAACCAAGCTACATGAGCTCAGCCGAGCCGCTGCGGAGCTGAGAGCCCCAGAGCTGTCAAACACCATCCAGCGTTCCTGGGAGCCCGAGCAGGAATGCTGCTCCGGGGAAGCTGGAGGATGATGAAGTGGAGGCAGCTCTTCTGGATGGCGTTCTGCGCTGTGAAGCTGTCTGGTGAGTGTGGGCTGCAGAAGGAGCTGGGGTGCAGCCACCCAGAGACGGCATGGCATGGGGACAGTGCGTGGGGCAGCTTCACTGGGACTCCTGGCAGAGCAGTCTGGGGGGAGCGCATTGCATGGGGCTCAGTGGAGCCGGAGCAGATGGCAGCTTCACATCAGGAACACTGTAATGATGTTTTTACAGTGCTGCATCAGGCACCGTGTCCGGTGCTTGCAGCAACGTGCTGCAAACAGTGCTGCTGCTCTAGGGGGAGAGCAACAGGGAGAGGAGGGCTCCTAAAGGTGTTACAGACAGCACGAGGGGATGCAGCGTGCAAAGCTCAGAGTGCATCCGCAGCTGGAGGCATCCCTCGGTCTGCCCCGGTGTAACCGAGCCTCTGTTCCGTGCTGGGAACGAAACGTTTTCTGAAAATTTAGTGAGTTTCCACTAATATTAAAATCTCCTATTCCAGCCCTTCAAATAGTCATCATCTGGGCGGAGGGGGGAAAGAACCAAGGGCTGTACTTTCTGGAAATATTATCATTTTTGTCCCAAACCCAACGACCATAAAGCCATAGAAGGGGACGGACCCAGTGCAGCAGCAGTGCGTGTGCTGCGGGGCTGGGCCGGCAGCCAAGGACCCGCGGGCGTCTCGTCAAAGGCAGCTCAGCCTCGCTGCCGAGCAAGTGAGCGGCTGCCTCGATTGAAGGAATTTGCTCTATTTTGTTCTTCTGTTTCATGGCACTCCTTTCATGTTCTCTTTGCTGCCAGGGTGGATTGCTCACCCCAGCGTTGTGCCTGACCTGCCAGTCTGTGTTAATGTTACAGAATGGGAGAACAAAGCCTCTCAGGTGCGATTCGGGACTGTCTGGTGGTCTGCAGTGAGCAAGGGCATGAGACAGAAGTGTTTACCTGGAACAAGAAATCCGAGCTGCTTGTAGTACAAAGCAGAAGTGATACAGAAGTGATGAGAAGCTTTGTCTTTGTAAAGATGAAGCTACCGGGCGAGAGGGGATTTAACGCTGCAGAATGTCATTCCTTTTGCTGGCACAGGCGATGCTCCTCATTTCTGCAGGATATTGCATTGCTTTATTAATGCTTCCAGCTCTCCAGCAAGTGGAGGAGACTGATTTCTGCTCACGGTAAATGCAATGCAGGGGGAAGAAACTCATCCCGGGAGGGTGTGCGTGCTCCTCAGCTCTTTGGGGAGCCCAAGGGAATTCAGCAAAGGCTCCAGTTGTGCAATGCCCAACGGAAACCCCAATGCTGGGGCCTCGTGCTGGGGACTGGGGGCTTGTGCCTGCCCTGCGGCACAGCTCCAATGGGCACCACATGCTTGCACAGGAGGCAGAGCCCCATGTCAATATGAGGCTGCTGGGGGTCTCTTCCAAACACCGTGGATGCAGGGCAAGAAGAGGAAGCTTGGTACCAAGCACCAACCCAGCCTCAATGGGAGCAAACTGCCCGTGTGCACCGGGCTCTGTCTGAGCTGCTGGAGCGGGGCAGGGGAAAGTACAGTGGGACTGGGGCTGCTCGAGGCTGCCCAGCGTCCTCTGCACCCGTGGAAGTCGGGCTCTGAACCAGCAGACAGCATCTGGCTGCGCTCAGCTCCCCATCTGCACGGGACAGAGAGCTGTCTTCTAGTTGCTCTCCATACAAGCGCTTTCGGCCAGTATCATTTTTATTCTTCTCTGCCAAGCTTGATATTTTTCTTAAATTTCTTCTTGTTGTGAAGAATTCTTTCTTTCCTGATTGTTTTCTGCAAGATCGAGAAAAGCCCTGAAAATCAGGGATGCAGAAGGGGTTTTCAGTGTCCACGTGCAGGACCTTAAGCCACAGCTGTGCAGTGCAGAGGGCTCCGAGCTGGGAGCTCCCCCCAGCCCCACACCCACATCCTGTCTGGGGCTGCAGGAGAAGGGAAAGGGGGAGGGAAGGGATTTTATCAGATATTTCCAGAGGGAAGAGGGCTCCACCCGCCTGAGTTCCTGCCACATGGCTGGGAGCAGGGAAGCTGGAAATGTGTGAGTAATGCAGGCTCGAGAGCCGTGCTGCTGGGTCCCAGTGCTGATGGGTCCCAGTGCCAATGGGTCCCCGTGGTGCCAACCTGTGCCATCGGGGATGCTGTGGCTCCTGGGGTGGCTCTCAGAAAGGCTTTGTTGAATGCAGACCCCGAGGGGCTGCCTGCACTGATGGCACCCAGCTAGCAGCAGCTCACTGGGAGATCGTGGCAGCTGTTATCAGCACCAGTAATTAATGCCCAGGGAATCCCCCCGGGCATCCTCCAGCCTCACAGGGATGCAGGCGCAGGGCAGGGGTTGACTCGCTGAGAGCTCACAGTAGGACCCAAAGTACAGATGTTTTTCTCTTGCTCCCCAAGTTTCTGACATTGTGGAGTTCTGTGCTCTGCAGTTGTAGTTTGGCTCTTGGAGATGGGCCTTGGACCAGTCAGTGGCTCTCACAGCTGTATCGCTGCCTTTCCTCACTGGATTTGAGCAGGGCTTATTCCTAACCCCCCCCTGTTAACACACCTGCAGCACAACATCAGAACCATTTACCTTCTAAAAGCTGAACAGGTAACATAGAGTTCCCCGTACCTGCATGCTTTGCTCCTGCACGTGTTGGCACCTCCAGGAGAAGATTTCTGAGGTCGGTAAATGCTTGCTTTAAACTCTCAGACCCTTAATACAAATTGACGAGGTTCAGCAAAGCTAGTAAAAATGTGTGGTGGAATGAGCAGCCCACTTCAGTGGAGCACTGCGTGGATTATCCAGCTCACATCTGGATCATTACGAGTCCTAACACCTCAGCAAACTCAGCCTTGTTTTTTTTTACAAAAGTGCCTGCAAATGCCGCAATAAAGGGAAGCAAAAAGAAATCCTATGTGACAAGTCTTCTTGCAAATTGCGCCGAGCGATAATCCAGGCTTTGCTTTATGACATTCGGTGGTGAAAAGGCTTTGATTAGAAATACCTCTGGTGCTTTACAGCCATCTGGAACAGCTCAGAGGTGCTTGGGTGGCTGTGGCTCTTCGGGAGGTCAATTCCAGTTCCAATGATGTAAAGTTTCCAGCTGATGTCCATGCAAACACAGAGCTGTATGCAAAGCGTGGATTTAACTTTGCGCTACTTACGATTCTGGGCACGCAGTCATGCCTCCTGGTTTTGATTTGTTAAAATTCATCAGAAAAGCTCGGTGATTGAACTGGCTGGAACCGCCTCGGAGCAGAGAGACCCCTCCCTTAGCGCAGAGCGCTGCCAGAGCCCGGCTCCCACTCCGGCCACCTGCACCCGCCCTGCGCGGGGCCCCGGCAGCTGCAGCGGGGCTGGAGGGGACGGCTGCTCCCGAGCAGCCCCATGGGACCACTGAGCGGCCCCATGGCTCCCACCCATTGCCCAGGTCCTCTGGACTTCCTCCAGCAAAGTGCTAATACCTCGATTTAGGAAAAAGTCCTGCCAGGATGGTGACAAAGTGTAAACACTGAGGTGCACAGCACTGAAATGAACAATGCAGAAATGCACGGTGCTGAAATGCACGATGCCAAAGTGCACGATGCTGAAATGCACAAAGCTGAAATGCACAGCACTGAAATGCACGATGCTGAAATGCACAAAGCTGAAATGCACAGCACTGAAATGCACAGCACTGAAATGCACAGTGCTGTAATGCATGACGCTGAGCTGCACAGCGCTGCAGTGCACAGCACCCCACGCGTGCTGAGGGCAATGTGTGTGCCTGCAGCCCCTGCTGGCGCTGCTCAGCCCGTGTCAGTGCTGCTGCTGCCGAAGGGCTGCTGGGAAGGGTGAGGTAACGCTCCTTGGAGCTCAGGCTGTGCTGGGCAGGAGCACAAACGAAACAATGCATTTTATATTCGTTTCTCTTCAGTGTCTGGATAAGAGTCTTAAGCAGGAACAGCCCTGGAGCAGATACCAAAGCAGCTCGTAGAAAGTGGAAATAGGTTTATAACAGGTTAAGAAATGGGGAGAAGTGCATTTTCACTGACTCATGAAGTTCACGGCAGAAGGGAAAGCTGGAAGTGTCATCTCTGGAACAGACCAGGAAGCAATATATAAACTTTAAGTTAAAGCAACAAGCGATTCTCCAAACATTCTGTTTTACCTCCAAAGATGTTTTTGCTCATGAGTCAGAGCCTGAGCCCGAGCCAATGGGAATGTTTCTATTTACTTTGACATTGTGCCTGCAACTGCAGATCCAATTCTTTTCCTGAGGCACACCAGCGATCTCTTCCAAGGCCTGAGTCTGTCCTCCAAGGATTACAGCCTCAAGCTGCTCCACAATCCAGCTTTGTGAGAGCTCTGCACCCATTGCCAAGCACAGGACAAGGGCAGAACGAACCCATCCCCGGCACTGCCCCCGGACCTCTGCGAGGGCCGCGCTGCCGGGGCTTTGATGCTCTCCCAGCTGTTTGCTCTCTGGACATCCCCCATGCACGCTGGAGGCAGCGCGCCAACTTGGGGCAAGAAGAAAGCGAATTTGTGCAGGCAGCCAACCCCTCCCTGTGCAGCTGGGGGTCAGGGGGGTGGCTGCAGCCCCTAACGCTCCCTCTCCCCCAGGCACCGCTGCTGATGGCCCCACAGATACCCCGGCTCCTGTGTCCCAGGCCACGGAGACAGCACTGAACGGCAGCGTGGTACCCACCGGTGCCCCGAGCAGCGCCGCACCGACGCCGGGCATCCCTGGTAATGCGCTCCCTGCAGCTGTGCCGGTGATCAGATTTATTTAGTGCATGGGTGCAGCGTGCCGTGAGAAACCGTGTGGTCAGGGCATGGGCAGTGCTCTCAGCAGAGCCCGCTGGTAAAATCCATTCCTGTGCATAAATCACAGCTGGGCAGCCCGGCGCTGCCTTCAGGCGTGGTGATGGCTTAGACCCATCCCCTCCATAAAACAGCCAAGAGATGATGGGACAAAGTTCTTGTTGATTTTCTTATCCTTGGGTGACTCCAGGTCAAGGGGGGAGGGGTCAGGCAACAGCACCCTCCCAGCATGTGCCCAGGAAATGAGCCCATTGTACACAGATTACAGAGCTCATGTAGCAATTAGGCAACTGAAGCAAGGCTAATGCGTTCCTTACACAGCCAACAACGCGTTCTGGTGCTGCTGGCTATGACCAATCGATATTGTACTGCAGGCAGCGCAGTGCCATGCACTGATTGGAAGCACTTATGCTCCCTGTGCACCTTTCTCACTGCATTCCCTCCAACCAGCAGGCACCACCGGACCTGTGGCAGCCAGCCCCAGCTCCCCCGGGGTCAGCAGTGGGGAACAGAGCCCCCAGCCCAGCTCCCAGCCCAGCTCCCAGCCCAGCCCTCAGCCCAGCCAAGCCCCCACGCAGCCACCGAGCACCCACCCACAGCCGGAGGATGCGAGCAGGGGGGTCCCCACGACGCTGAGCCCCACGCTGCACCCCGACACAACGGCGGCCACCCAGCCATCCACGCTGACCCTGCTGAGCTCCACGGCTGCCCTGGAGCTGACAGCGGTGTCGGGGGGCACCATGCAGCCCCGCACAGCTGGAAACATCACCCAGGTGAGAGGGCTGCACCTGGTCCTCAATGGTGGGGAGGAGGGCGGCTTTGCTGCAGGGCTGTGAGCAGTTAGGATGGTGAGCGTTGCTCCCAGCCCCGTTGGGTGTGCACTGTGGCCTCCAGGGTTAGGTGGGGCTGAACAAAGTGGGGATGCAGCTCATGCACGTCATCCAGGACCAGCACCATGGAGCCCTGCAAGCTCCCACATCGTGCTGCTTGCAGTCCACTGCAGAGGGCAGCCCAGGAACCTCAGCCCGAGCTGAAGCCGTGAGCTGTTGAGCAGAGGCGAGATGGGCACGGGCTCTCTGGAAGGATCTCTGCTTTCAGAGCCATGCAGTGCATGTCTTGGGCATCACGCAATACCCCAGCCCTCGGCTAACCCCGGCGCTGCTCTCTGCCTTCCAGCACATCACCTGCCACAATGTCAAAGAAGTGAGCGACACCGAAGCCATCTGCCTGCGGCTCAACGAGTCCCACACCTGCGTGAGTTGAGCCACGCGTCGGCAGGGGGGTGGCATGGGGTGGGGGCGAGCAGCAGCGAGGGGAGGGTCCTGCAATGCTCCCGGGATGGCGATGGAGGGGTCACGGTGCTGGGAGTTGGGTTGGGGTGGAGAGCGTTGCTCCATTGCCCCCGGGAGAGATGTTTGGCTGTGCCAAACCGACTGCAGAGGGGTGGCTGCAGGAGGACCCTACAGGGACCCAGAAGGACTCCAGCCTCCATAACAGCTCCTTTCTCATCACTGAGCTCTGGGGTCAGCTCAGCTTCTGAAGTCTCTCCCACCATGTTTACCAGGAAACCGCCTTTGTTGTCCTCCTTCCTCTTCCCTGTTGGGAATGTGGTTGCCTTTTTTTGTTCTGCCAGCAAGGAGCGCAGCGGGCAGAGCACTGTCCCCATCCGTGCTGACTCCCGAGGGACTCCCAGCACTCTGCAACAGCCCTCAGCTTCGTGCACCAAACCTGAAGCATTTATAGAAGCAAGGAGGGGTTGGCCGCAGCGATGGGGGTGGGAGCAGATAACCTCTGTGCCAACCTCGTGGGGTAGCACACCGGGGTACAAATAACAGTGATTAATTTTATTCTGCCAATCAGCCACACCACGACCGCTGGGGCTGAGAGAATTCCTGCCTGATTCCCCCGCTGAACACTCATTCCTGGCTTTTGGGTTTGGCATCGATGGCGGCTGCGGTTCGGTGGGGATTGGTGCGGAGCCTCCAGCGGGAGGGAGCACCCGGTCGCAGCTGCCACCTAGTGGCACCGGCCCGCCTGGCACAGGCACGAGTGGAGGCAACTGCAGCAGACAGAGCCCTGCGGAGCCGTAGCGAATTGCACGCCCTGCTCCGACCCCCCCCAGCTGCCGGGCCGGGGTGTTGGACGATGCACCGGGGAGCCGATAAGAGCCTCAGAGAGGAGGGCAGATGGGAGGGACCGGTCCTGTCTCTTTCCTCCCGGCCTTTCCTAAAGCAAATGAGCAATGAGCTGGCACCCTGTGCTGCTAATTGCGAAGGGAAACTCTGACACGCGGATGAGTTCTTTCCACAGCAGAGAGAGGAAAACACTCTTGAGCCTCTTGTTCCATCTTGGCCTTCCTGGTCCCCAAGCCAAGCTCTATAGAGACAGCTGAAACTGATTTGTTTGTTGTTCTCCCGTGGATGGGTTTCTGCATTGTTTGCTCAGCGTGCCTGGTGATGGGGGATGGAGATGGGACAGCACAGTGGTGATCACTGCTGCTGGGGTGGGATGGGGTGGGATGGGATGGGGTAGGATGGGGTCTGCAGCTCTGCTGGCAGTGTGGGCCATGTCTCCAAGGCCGAGTGCAGCCCAAAATAGCTGCGAGGAGATGGGCTGTCCTGCCCAACACAGACCAACCCGCCGGGGAAGAAAGGCTGCAGCCCCGCTGTCCTCTTCCTCTTCCACCCAAGAGTTGGTTCAGCTCTAAAAAGTGTGAAATTTGTGTTTTTTTGCCTAGCCTTTGATCAGCAACCTCGCAAACACACTGAAGACATTTCCTAAACAGGAAGGGTAAAAGCTTCTTTGTTATTTCCCTCCTTTCCCAGCTCCTGCCTGGGATTCTGGAACAATAGGGCTCTTCAGGCCGCTCGCTCAGCCCCAAACCTGGAGGGACACGCAATGCTGCTCAGATCCTAAATTTAGCTCTGTTTAAACCCCTCTTGGAAGAGTTGTTCTTCAGGTCTTATTTACTCTCACCAGGTTGGGAAGCAAGAGCTGTGCATCCCTGTTGTCCAGCTGCTGGCGCCGGGGCACAGAGCAGTGCTGGGGGTCTGATGCTGTGTGCCATGTGCTGCAGAGCACACACAGAGCACCTCGCAGGTAGGAGATGCAGGCGGATGGTTTAATGGCTCTGTGCTTGAAAACATTGCAGAAACACTTCTTGGAGACGAAGGGCTTGGACTTACAGAGGGCAATCTGTGAAAAGAGCACGCAGCGTGCCCCCCGGCCCTGCCAGCTGAAGCTGGCCTCCTCCGAGGTGGACAGGGAGTGCCTGCTGCTGCTCCTCGACGGGGACACAGGTCAGGCACTGAGCTCCCACCCCACTGCTGCTGGGCAGCCCCCAGCCCCGGGACAGGGGCTGCTAGCACTGCTGGTAGCTGCGGCACTGCTCGGTGTAACGTGCTTCTGCTTTCAAACTTGCAGATCCTGCGACGGATGTGCTCCATGAGTCTCACTGGGAAAAGGTAAATGCGTGGAGCGGGGGGGCACTGGGGAGAGGAGTTCCAGGCTGGCAGCCCTGAGCCTGCCCACAGCATTGGGATGGCCATGGTGCCCTGGAGCTCTGTGCCAGGCTGTGGCCACCCCCAGTCACCATCAGAGCGTTTGGCACCAGCGCTCTGAGAGCACCAATGCGAGCACTGAAGGCAGAAGTGCTTGAAAACAGCTGCCACAAAATTCGGTGGTACTCTCTTAAAAAAGGGCTGGATCCCAGCGCCAGCTCTTAGGGTGTAATTGGCACTCTGCATCTTCAAAGCCCCGCACTGACGCTAATTAATTCCCTCTCCCAGCACTGCAGCGAGGCTGCTGCCAGCTCGCAGCGCTGAGCTCCGGTGCCCGTAAATGGCAGCCAGCAGAGCTGCAGCAGCAGCACGCAGAGATGCCTCCTCCGTGCAGATGCGCTGCAAATCTCAGGGCCTGAGCACTGCTGCCCGAGGTGCACACACAGCTCTGTGCATGCAGCAGATGCTGGGATGCGAGCAGAGCCCGTGCAGCACTGCAGCCCCAGTGCAATGCCCGGCGCTGGGGCAGCCCGGCTCTGTTGATGTGCGGCTCACAAAGGAGGTGAAGAGCAGCTTTGTTCGAGCCCGCTGCCTGCGGAGCAGATGCACGCGTTTCCTGTTTGTGAGACTCTTGGCTCTCTTTGGTGTTTTTCCAGCTCGGAATCAAATCCCTTCAGCGGGGGAGCGTGAGGAGCCACCAGGACTTTTCTCGGAAGACGCTGACAGCCTTGGTCACCTCCGGGCTGCTGCTGGCGGCCCTGGGCATGGCCGGGTACCTCCTGATGCGGCGGCGGAGCTGGAGCCCCGCGGGACAGAGGCTGGTCAGTGCTTACAGGTGGCAGAGCGCCCGGTAGCGAGGAGCTGGCGGCAGCCCCGCACCCATGGAATCTTCTACCAATGCTGTAATAAAGGCTATTTCTCCCCTTACGTAACCAGAGGTGGTAATAAAACGAATCAAGAAAGAAGGAAGAAATTCTCCTATGTTGGTGTTCCCCGCTCCAGGCAGGCTGAGCGCTCAGGGCCCCACGTTGCCATGAATTCAGGGACCCAGTGCAGGGAGGATGAGCCACGCTCTTCCCCCATCACTGCTCATGGGCATGTGAGAGCGGTGCCGAAGCCATCGAAGCATTTCTTTGCCAGGAGGGACTCACTCCAAATGTGCAGCTGTGCAGCAGGAGCCCGGGCTGCTGGGTGCGGTCCCTGGGATGCTGGGAGCAGAGCCAGCACGTGGCTGCGAGCTGCTGCTGTGATGCACAGCGGTGTCACTCTGTGTGCTTTGCCATGGGCAGCACACAGCCCTCATGGACAGGAGGCGAGGAACTGGCGAAGGTCAGGGGATGCACACGGGATGCACAGGGCTGGCACCCATCCCCTGCTCTCCTCCGCTGCTGGCTGTGATCTCTGCTCATAGCCCAGGGCTGCCACTGCCTGCTGCATCCCCATGGGACCTGCTGTACTCCCATGGGATTCCTGTATTCCCATGGGACCTGCTGTACTCCCATGGGATTCCTGTATTCCCATGGGACCCACGGCATTTGGGTGCATTGGGATGCACCAGGGTGGGAGATGATGCAGCAGTGCCAGCAATGAGCCACAGAGCACAGCGTTGCATTCACAAGCCCAAGCAGCTCCGTGCTGGGATGCATTCCTGAGCTGTGAATCTATTTGCAAGCTGAAAGAGAGAAGGATAAGGGGAAGGAAAGTAGGAAACGTCCACAGCTTTCATTCCATGGTGATTCTTCTTGGCCAAGGGGCAAAGCTGCTTTGTGCCAGGGCAGCTCTGCAAACCTGGGGCAGCTCCAACTCCTGGGTATCCTAAAATAACACAAACCTGACAGCTTCTCTTTTCAGATTTTGGAGGAAAAAACACAGCTCCTGGCTGGTGTGAGGAGCCTGCATGGCTCTGTTTGTGGGTGCCGGTTCCGTGCCCGCAGGAAGCCACCAAGCAACCGCTGTTTGGTGGCTGAGCCCTTCCCCTCCCGACCTCTCCTCTCTCCCCAGGACGAGGACCAGTACGACCTGGAGACCGGCAGCCAGGGCAGCCCCGCGCAGGAGAAGCCGAGTGCCAACGGGGCGCAGGGGAACGGAGCATCCCGCAACGGCTGCGGCACCGCGCAGCGCGGCCTCGCCGACACCTCCATGTGACGGGACCCCGCGGCACGGAGCAGGGCCACGACTTCGCTGTGCACAGACCTTTTTCTTTATATATTTTTTTAATTTTTTTTATCATTGTTTCTGTGAAGGACTTTTAAATCCCCCCTAAAGCCCATTGAACTCCAGTGCTGCCCAAGCGCTGCTTCTCTGCCTCTTCCTCCTCCTCCCGCTGACCACACCGGGAATGTTTTTCCTGCCGTTCTCTGCTTTTGTTGCTCAAAGCACACCAGGAGAAGAGCCGTGGTCCTGGTGCAGGGTCGGAGGAATGCGCTGGGCTGATTTCAGTGGTTAGATCGGGCTTGCAGGGACAAACCCTCTCTGGTTTCAGGGAATGACGGTTAACAGAGTCGGTTTCATCTCACCTCTGAGTGTAGGAATTCTCCGTAGGAACATCAGCGTTTCGCCCCTCCTCAGGGTGGCACCTCCCTGCTCTCCCCATCTCCCGGATCGCGCTGGACACAGCAGCACCCGAGCTGCAGCCCCGCTGCCACCCGCACACCGGGGGCTGCGGCCTCTGGAGGACTCTGGGAGCAAAAGATGCTGAAGGGCTCCGGGTTGGACCACTGCTGGACGGGAATGTTCTGTTACGGATGGCTCTCCCTCTGCATTCTGGCCAAAAAAAAAAAAAAAGAAGAAAAAGAAAAAAGAGAATTATTTTCACTTAGTAACAAAACGCTAACAGCAGGAGCGAGCCCTACCGAGCGCTGTTACCCTGCAAACTGCCTCTCTCAACCCCGACTGTTGATAATCTCAGTGGAAAAGAAAAAAAAAGCATTAGGAGTGAACTCCTCCGCCGTGTCCTTGGAGCAGCAGCGTGTTTATCCCAGCAGGACGCGGGCCCTGGCTGCGCGGCGGGTGGCCAACGCCTCACCGAGCCCTTGTTTTCCAGCAGCACCGCGATGACTCAAGGCTGTGGCTTTGCTCTGCGCGCCTTCTCCCTGTCTTTCAACAAACACGTTGGCCGGACAAGTGACGTACATCAAATTATTAAACCTCGTTTGTTTGATTTTCTGATGTTTATGATATGCTGCTGATTCCTGGGTAAATAAACGAGGCTGCAGTCTCATGGCTGGGGTCTGACCCGACAGCGGTGTGCGTGTGTGTGCGTGGGGATGGAGCCTTCCCTTCCTCTGTGCACCCCGAGAGCTGCCCGAGCCGCAGCCATCGCCTCTGCCGTGCACACAGAGGGGCTGAGCAATGGGGCAGAGGTGCACGCTGCAGGGCATGGGCATGGGTTAGGGTTATGGCTATGGGCATGGATGTGGATGTGGGTGTGGAAATGGGTATGGTCGTGGATATGGATATGGGTATGGAAGTGGATATGGATACAGGTGTGGATATGGCTATGGATGTGGCTTTGAGTATGAATATAAATATGGATGTGGGTATGGCTATGGTTGTGGGTATGGCTATGGGGATGGATATGGCTTTGGGGATGGCTATGGATGGATATGGCCATATATCCATAATATGTCTGTGTGCATGGATATGGATACGGATATTGACATGGATGTGTATCCATGAGTATTCATACCTTACCCAAGTACCCATACCCACGGGTATGGGTAGCGTGGGGTTCTCTGGGCACAGGAATTGCTGCTGCGTACATTAGCAGGGGGCTGTTGGGTAGTTGTGTGCGTTAGGTAATTCGTCTGATGGAGCCAGCTCAGAGCTGGGAGCGCTGCAGCTTTGTCTCCGAGGGAGCAGCACTGGGCTGCGGGCTGGTGCCGGGCTGTCTGCAGGGCTGGAGGGAGGCCTGGTGCTCACACGCAGGCGGGAGGCACCCAGCCCCTGTCTGCCTGCAGGGGAGGAAGAAGATCTCGCTCCTCCCTGTGTGCTGGAGAGCAGTCCTGCAGAACATGGTATTTTTCCTGCTGTGCATGCATTGCTCAGAAGCGTTGCTGCTGGAAGGCAGGAATTGCTCTTTGTGGGCCCACAGCCGCTGCCCGGAGCTCTGTGTGTATCTGCAGGAGGGGCTGCCGGGATCCCTCGGTTGGGCTCCAGCACGGCCAAATGGGGCTGCCCTGGGTGTGGGCTCCCAAATCTCTGCCTCTCCTCTCCCAGCCCTGGGGGAGCAGTCCAGCAGCACCAGGGGGGTCCGCGGGACGAGCTGGGGGCCCCCAGCAGAAGGCATGAGCTTGGGGGGGGTCACTTAGAGCCCTGTGTGCTGTAGTCCCCATGCCCTTCTGCATAGCGACATCTGATGCTGTGCAGGGGGTGCCCTTGAACCCAGGGGTGCTGGGGTTCTCCTGAAGGCTCTGTTTCAGCAGCACAGAATAGGGGGGAGGTAGGGCTCTTCCCTGAGTGCTTTCTGTTTCCTTCTGGCAGCTGTTGCTCTAATCAGCGCTGTGCACTGCATCAGGAGTGGGAGATCTAATCAAACGTCAGGTGTGTTTTTCACAGCTCAGGGCACGTCCTACAGCCAAACGGAGACAATAAAGCCGCAGTCAATCACTTTGGCAAAACAAAAGCCTTCTCAGGAACATCCTGGTGGCAGCCAGCCCAGCGCGGCGGAAGGGGTGCGCGGTGCTCAGGAAGCTCTGCAGCTCTGCACCCCGGTGCCGGCAGCTCAGCCCCGGCCGAGCCAACGGGGCCGTTGTTATTTCTTCCTTATCAGCCCCCTCGCATCCCTTCCTTGCTGCCCCCTCCCGCAGCCTTTGCTGGGGCAGTGGCATTTCTTCTGTGAGCAGTCAACAAACCTGTACCGTCTGTGCCCAGCGCCTGCTGTGCTGCCAGCAGCGTGGCTGGGGGCCAGTGCCTGCCCCTGCCTTGCCCCTGCCCTGCCCCTCACCTGCAGCGTGCTCACGGGCTGTGCTGGGCTCTGTTTGTGGCACGGAGAGCCCTGGTGGAATTAATCAGCATGCAAGCATCCCCTGGAAAGGAGGGGTAGCAAATATCAGTGCAAGTTGTTAAACGTGAATATAAACATAATGCACACAGCTCGGGTTGTAGCAGCGTGGTGGCTGCGTTTCAGGGTCAGATGGAGCCATGTGAGCAACGCAGGTGAGTGCTGGCTCGGCAGTGACACTGCCATCGAATGCCACCACCACGTCCCAGCCTGGGCCAAACCAGGAGCTCTGGCCCCAACCCCTTCCCCAGGCTGAAAGCAAAGACTTTTTTGAGAGGTGAGGAACACCTTCGTGTCTGAGCTGCCATCCGGTGCTGCTGCAAGCTTCAGGTGGCTCATGCAGTGCATGGCTGAAGCCAATCACATTTATCAGAGCAAGCAAGTTTTAATTAAGTCTTGTGAACTATTTCTCTCAATGGATCTACCACATTGCACAAAATAAAATCAGCACAACCTTGTCAGGTGAGCAAACCCCTGCACTTCAGTCCTGCAAGCCCCTCACCGCAAACCAGCAAGCCCCAGAGCAGGGACAGGCAGCTCCTTGCTCTGCTTTCTGCTGCTTCATTCTTTTTCCCTTGATGTAGTGCAGGCCCTCCTTAGGGTGAGCCCAGCCCCACCTGCAGCCCCCAGCATGAGCTCCACCCCCAGTGCTCCCCACACTGCAGCTCTCCCAGGGCACCCAAAAGTGTGGGTGCTAAAATTCCAGTTCAAGGGCAGCAGCCTTGCTGACCCATTGCACTGTGGCAGCCATTGAAAGCAAATCCACATCCTGGGGATGCTGGGATGCAAGGCAATGCAGTTCAGGGATGCAGCAGCACTGTTTCTCTGATTTCAGCAGGTGTTTGAGCACAGCCTGCAGCCCAGCTGGCCCACGTTGCTGCATGGTGTTCCCATCAGCACAGAGCGAGGGCTCAAGCCATGCACTGACATTCCTGCACAACTTTGAAACAACAACAGCAACAGTTTGGGGTATATACGTACATATGTATAGCAATGCTGCTATCTGCTGGCTGTGCTCTGCTAAAACATTTGATGCTTTGCTCTGGAATGGGGCTGGTACCCGGGTTACGGTGGTGGTTGCGGGGCAGACGCAGCACTGAGTTCTGCTCCGCTGTGCACCCGCTGCACCCGGGAGGTCCCGTAGCACCGTGCAGGTGATGGAGCAGAAGCATGGAGCTGGCCAAGGGGTATTTTCACAAGGGTGAAAATATTCTGTTTACAGCTCTTTGCGGTCCAGGCACTTCACAGGTGCTGATGCCAAGTGTCTCATCTCAGCCTTCAGATCCACCTAATTTGCTGGTGCTGTGACTCGCAGCAACAGACGTCAGTGAGATTATCTATTCCCCAAGATAAACGGCCAAGGACAATTGCTGAGGAGCTGGGCTCGAAGACCACTGCAATGCTCTCATTGCAGCACTGGGATGGAGCTGTGGGTGAGCACCCTGAGGGAGAGCAGTGCTGGGAGGGTGGGCAAGGGGCAGCTCCGTCAGAAATCCTCCTCGGCCTCCGCCCACCCCTGGTACCCTGTGAGGCTGCCGAGGGCTGACCCACAGCAGGAGCTGCAAAGCACAAAGCATGGCCAGGGCTGCAGGGCCTGGGGGTGCCGATGGTTTTACTCTTAGACCTCAAAGAACGAGGGGGGAGCAGAGGGGTGGCTTTGGGGCGGCTGTGGGTTAAGGTGAGGGAGTAGCATTGCATTGAGATTTTCTCCTACTGAAACATTCTAGTGTTTTTCATCTGGGGAAAAAAAATAACGCAGTTTTTGAACAGTTTTTCTACTCGTTAATAGAATTTTATTTTATTGGGAAAAAAGGAGCACAGTTCTGGCTCCTCACTTCCCCTGTAGGAACAAGAAGAGTCCGAAGGCAGCTGTGTTCCCTTCCCTTGCATCAGACAGACACTGTCCCAAGGGCCTGTACCCAGCAGGTTTATTTTTAGGTTGCATAGTTTTTTATTCTTGTAAATTAAATAATGCATTACCTGCCCTGGGTTATTTATTCGCTATTTCAGGTTCTTTTGCTTGTCAGGTTTTTTTTCTTCATTTTTTTTAATCTCCATGTTTGCATCTTCCTCCTTTTCTTATCTGCCGCCCGCCCCAGAGGCTCGCTGCTGCTTTGGCAACATGCAAACGTGTTTGGGAACGATAAGACATCTAATTAATAGTTTAATTAGCAGTACAAGGTCCTAATAGCTTATTAAAGGAAAATCATTCAGAAAATTCTTTTCCTTTCCTTGCGTCGGTGCAACAGAATTTGTGAGCAAACGACAGAACGGTTCTGAGCGGCGTTAGCAATTCGGGGAGGGAAGCGGCGCTGGATCCGTGATTTCATGGGGGATTTTCTACCGCTAATACCATTCTTTTTTCCTTGTTTAAAAACAATTTAACGGCTTCACAGAAGCAATTCCGAGGGAGCAGCGTTGCTGTGCAGCAGCCTGGGGGCCCTGGGGGAGGAATGAGGGAGTGCCCCCCCGCTGTGTCCCAGCCCCTCGGGGGTCGATCGGCACCGACGGGGCCGTTCCGGGGGCTCCGCTGCTCCCGGGGCCCCGCGGAGCCGGTCTGTCGCTCCGCTCGGATTCCAGAGGCCGCGGTGTTTTTCCTCTGACCCACACAAAGATTTCTTTCTAAATTTATCTCGGCGCTCATCGGCAGTCCCACTTAGCGGCAGATTACGAGGCAGGCCGGGCCGATTCAAATGAGGGCAGGGGAGCCCGGAGCACCGCAGAGCAGCGGGGAGGGGGGGCTCAGTGCTGCGGCCCCCGCACCCGGGGCTGTGCTCCCCCCTCCCGGCTGCCTCCATCCACCGGGGAATTCCCATTGCTCTGGGGATGCTGCTCCCTCCCACGTGGATTGCGAGCACGAAGCAGCGCTCAGCTGCATGTCTGCGTGCTGCATGTCTGCGTGCTGCATGTCTGCGTGCTGACCCCGAGCAGCCCTCTCCCCCCCCGTGTCACAGCTGCACGTGGCAGCGCTGCACTCCTGCCCGCCTCTGCTGCAGGACCAGGACTTTTCTGTGCATGGGTGCAGGGATGCACTTTAACCCATTCTGCTCCAGTGCGTGGGTGCTGCCGGTGCCGGCTGCGGGCTTTGCAGCCAGCGGTGCAGCCCTGCACGGGGAGTGCACTCCGTGTTTGGAACCACAGAGGGAAACGATGCAGTTCCGAGGATGGCATAATTGAGAGAACGCTCGACTAGCGCAATTTTCTGATGTGGCTGTCAGCAAATCACTCAATCTGCCTTGTGCCGAGTTTCCCAGCTGCTAAATGGGGAGCGATTATCCCTCTGCTTCTTCCTAAGAGGGAGCGAGAGCGCTGCCCGCTGCCGGCGGTGCGGGAGCTGCAGAGAGCGAGCGGCGTTGGCAGCGTTTCCAAACCAACCTTCAGCAACGGAGTCCTCCTCATGACGCTGCTTTTTTTTTTTTTTTTTTTTT
>WBMW01001807.1:257557-271085 GCA_013396635.1 Penelope pileata
TTTTTTTTTTTTTTAATTGCATAACATCCCAAAATAGGTTCGCCTTTCCCGTTCAGGATTTAAAAAGATTTCTCACGCGCTCCCGGGTCCGGACGCCCCAGGTCCTATCAGCAAGAAGAAGAAAACGCTGCGTAGGACCCGCACCGAGGGAGCCCGGAGCTCTTCCTTCGCCCGTCAGCCGCCCCCCCCCCACCCCCCCCTATCCGCGGGGGGGGCACGCGGCCTCCTGGGACTTGTAGGCAGCGCGGGGTGACCTTGCAGCACGGCGCGGGGGAGCCATCAGCCGCCGCTTCCTTCTCTCGGGAGCCCCGGGGGGGCCGCTGCCTCCCCCGCCCCCGCTCCGCTGTGTCCGCTCCGGGCGATGGCAGCCGCTGCGGCCGCCCCGGGCCGGGAGCAGCGCCGGGAGCCGCGGGGATGCTGCATGCCTGCAGGTACCGGGGAGCGGGGCCGGGGCTGGGAGCACCCCCTGCACATCCCGGGCATCACCCACGCACATCTCTCCCCGGGCCATGCCGGGTGCTGGTGCAGGTGGGGGGCATGGGCAGAGCCCGGCCAGGCTGCTAAAGGCACCCGGGGCTGGGAAATTAAATAACAATAATAATAATAATAGTTCTGTTACATTTGGGCAAATGTGTCCACATGGATAAAATGTTGACCAACGCTGCACAGGCTCACTGCTTCCTAGTGGAGAAGTGGGAATGCCCATCCTACCCTAAATGGGAAAAAGGTGGGATTTAAGGAGCCCCTCATGTATTTCTACTTTAACACATGGCCCTGAGGTTGAAAGCAGCTGTGGCACAGCTCCGTGTTTTCTCTGCTTTCCTACTTAGGGATAGTTGCTCCATAAAGCCCTATAACATCTACGTAAGGGATTGCTGTGTTTTCTTTACTATTTCCTCTCTCTCCGAGCGTATGATGCAGTTTCTCTTTGTAGATCATTTTAATAGCGAGGTGGCAGAGACAAACTTTGCTTGATAAACTTGTCTTTCCCCTAAGGCAGCTTTAGCCCAGATAAATGGGCTTTAAGTTGGGTTTAGCCTAGGACTAGGGCTGTTTACAATTCATCACTGTTAGTTAATTGCTGTTTGGTTAAATATTTACTTTGGATTAAGTTCTTTTGTGCTCTTTTCTTACAAAATAATAAATAAAGGTGTGTTTAAAAGGTTTTCTAGAAGGCTTTTTCAAGATACTCTGCAGTAGAGAAACTTCATAAAGTTATCTTCTATCTTTTGTGAATGCATTTTTCTTACTTGTAGTTTGCTCTGGCATCACCTGTTAGCCAAGCTAAAGCAGGGGGATTTCAGTGGGTCCTGCCTGCCTTAGCTTCTGACGCTATCCCAAGCTGCATTTAATATCTCAGTTTATTGCATTGCTTTATGGAGTGACTGCAGACTTCTTGTCTCCGTTACCAGTTTTGTTCCTCACTCAGAAAAGAAAACAAAATACAGTTTGCATCGTTGCTTAAATCTGTGAAGCAAAGTCAGGGTTGGCAGATGGCTGTGTTCCAAGGAACGGTGTGAGGACGGCTCTGAGAAGGGGCTGAGATGGGCTGTGTGTAACACCAACAGCAGCCAGGGGCAGCACTCCTGCTTTTCCACCCCGTCCACCCCAGTGGAGGTCTTTGTGGCAGCAAGGAGGAGGATCTGAGTTTTAGGGCAAATTTTGAATTTTTGTTGGAGGGGATCCCTGCCCTGCAGAGGCGATGGCAGCTGAACCCCGTGAGCATCCCCAGGCTGCAGTGCTGCTCCCCACCTGCAGAGCCCGGCTGGCAGCAGCTCGCTGGGCAGCTGCACGAGTGCCTTTTTTGGTACAACGCTGCGAACTCCCATGTGCTGCAGCAGTGACCCGATCTGTATATAAACAGGAGTTTAATTTTGGAACTTTAATATTTAAGAGCCCTAAGTTTCTTTTGCTCAGACTTGTTTTCATGCACTGCCCATTTGACAAAACACTTCTTACCTATGCTATCGGTTGCTACATTATCCTGTGGCTGTGTTCATGGTCCATTTGAGCAGGTATTTTACTCGAGACAATTCCCTGCCTTAGCACCACTCTACCAGGATTGAACAGGGTTTGTAACAGTGCATCACCCTGGCCGGCCCCTCAGGGCTCTCAGCCTGAAGAACAGCAGAGAAGCAGCAGGGAGGGTGTGCAGATGCTGAGCAGCGACAGCTGACATGGGTGGTCACCTACGATGGCATTGCCCTTACAAACTCTCTGGAGGATGATAACCACAGGGCTTCATCCTGGGATGGGACCTCTACCAGAAGCAGCTTGCTTAACTCAGAGGCTGGAGCTGCTGATGCTCTGTCTTCTGCAGGTAGGTTGTTCGCCTTTGCCCTTTTTCTGCGGCACTCATCCCAGGTCTGTCCAGCTTAGCGATGGTAGCACAGACATCTCCCAGGTGGGACAGAAGCTCTGCTCATCACTTGCTGTCAAAAACAAAGCGAGTTTCTCAACTGCTGTCCTGCTAACAACTCTCCAGCCTTGACTGCTCTGCTCTGAGACCAGCAAAGGAGCTGGAGGAACAGGAAACAAATTAAAAGTGCTTTGAAGGAAGGAGTTACCATGGAGATGGAAAGTCAGGTATTTTTTTCACTTGCTGCTACAAGGTGGTAGGTCCTTCTCAAAACAAACCTGCGTGGTCCAGATAAGATGACTTCTGTCTCTCTCTTTGCAATGGCCTGAGGGTGTAAGGCACCAGCGTGCTGGTTCTCGTGGTCTCCATGAACAGCATCCCCTGCAGACACCCAAGGGCCAGCAGCTCACCGATACGGCAACCCCGGGCTGCTCAGAGCAGCTCCCTCCAGTGCCAGATGTGCTGCATTTCCCCACCCTGAGGTCTCTGTGAAATGGATTTGCAGAAGGAAGATTTTGTTCTTTGTTCCGTAGGAATTGTGTTAGCATTCTGGAAAAGGAATATCTGCCTTTAAGGCAAGACTTGGCATTTCTATTACAGTCCTACACATTCTTACCTGGATCCCCTGCCATGTGGTGGCCTTTCCAGGGGATGCTACTCATAAAGCATTTATGGAAGGAATAATGTAGACCTTGCACCCTTAACAAGTGTTCAAACAGTGCAGTTTTCAGGGCTGGCCACAGTGGGCTGTGAACTGGGCAAGGCCCGAGGCTGGATGCAGTACAAAGCTCTGTGGTGTGCTCATTCCACATCCTGCAGTTTCACGGTGCCCTGGGACCGTGGACCGTCACGCTGCCTGCTCAGCACAGTTCGTCGGGTAAACAGGACGATGCAAATGGAGGAATTAGCCCTGCCCTGCTGGGGCTGCACGAATCCGTCCTGCCAAGAGCCTGCCCTTCCCGTGCCTGGCAGGGAATGCCTCGGGGCAGTCAGCAACCTGCCCTCCCACATCCCACCCCAGCTCTCCTGAACTTCCAGAGAAATGTCAGGTCTGCCACCCGGATGTGTTCAGTTAGGGGTGTATTTTTCAATCTGTCACTTTGAACCCACAAATTCCGAACTCAATCGGTTAAATTTTCCCCCAGCCACCGCGCATTGTGGGATCCTTCCTTTACTGTGAACGAGCCCTGCTGGGTTTGTATCATCTCCAAATGCTGCCAGCTCACTTTCCACACCCTGAGCACCCCAGTGACTTCCAGCACCCTGGGCTGTGTTTGTGCACCCCCGAGCAGCGACCGCTTCAGTGCTCCCCCGTGCCCAGGGCTCGGTGCAGGCAGCAATCGGCCTCCAGAGGCGGCTGCAGGCAGCTCCCATCTTGGACGACCTCATTTTAACCTCCCCGTTTTGAGGCAGCAGTGGCATTATATAACCCAGATTTCAGCGGGTTTGGTAGCGAGGCTGTGCAGAAACAAACGCACGCTCGCACGAGTCGGGGCACAATGGGCTCCTTCCTCCAGTGCCCTCGCCCGCATCTCACCTGGAGCTGCCAAGGAAACCTCCAGCTCCAGGGCTCCAGCCAGGCGGCTGCGGATCTCTGGGCTGACATTGCAGAAAGCGTTTGCTGCTTCTCGGAGAGGGCAGTGCTAAGGAGAGAGGGAGGCTCTCAGCAGCTGGAAGCAAACCCTCGGGGAGCCCGGGGCTGCTGCAGGTAGGCCTAGAGAGGGAGCGTGTGTCAGGGGGAAGGCAGGGACTGAGGTCTCAGTCGTTCTTGGCTCACTGCTGTGTGCCTCTGACGGCCTTATTCTCACCTGTCATATCCAATCTGCTTCCCTGCATTCCTCTGGACCTCCTTCTTCTCGCCCAAGGCTTATTGAAGATGGAAACGGGGCATGCTGAATGCCAGAAGTCACTTTTCTGCATTTAGCAGACGCCTTAACATCTTCTGAGCACCCTGGGCCTTTTACCCTGCCACAGACTTACCTCTTTGAAAGCTGAATGTCCTATAGACATGGGCAGTAACACAAGGCAGCATTTTCTAAAGGAGAAAAGCTCAGTTACTGCCTGTGGTTGGTTGGGGACCGTAGGAAAACAGAGCAGCCAGGTTAATGCAGATGCTGCTGTAAGTCACAGCTCCCCTTGCTCCCCGAGGCATGCAGAATTTCCTTGTGTCCTGGCACTGGGAAGCAGAATTACCACCATACGCTGACATCCCACTCCGGGTTCCTCCTCCCAGCACAGTTGCCCCGTGCTTTGCTCACTCTGGCTGCCAGTCCTTGGAGCAAATGCCCTGGCACTGGGAGCCCCTGGGCAGCTCTGCTCATGTGCAGGTAACTCAGTGACAGCTCATTTACACCAGCTTTTACTTATCTATGCAATTCTCTGCCTCAGAGATGAAGCTAACCCCTCTAGTACCGCTGTGCAACAGAGAAATGAGTGTGGAAACCACGTTTATTTGTACACAAAAGAATATAGGAGTGCTTCCTGTCCTCCTTGGGAGGCTTGCACGCGTCCTTTTCCCTTTGGTGCTGTTTTGCTATAGTGTAATGTTTTGCAAAACCTTCCTAATGATTAAGGTTTCAGGAAATCCAGAGGCCTGTTCCTCTTTTGAAGAATACCCGTTGTTATAGCTGAGCAGATCCACAGCACCTCCTGAGCAGTGGCAATCACGAAATCCCTCAGTCACAGTGCAGACGTTTGTGCTGTCCCCTCAGCACGGCACAGCCATCTCCCCTGGCTGCACGAGAAGCCTCCCGAGGGTCAGGACAGGCAACTTTCTGCTGAATACAGTTACAGCAAATACCATTGCACGAAAAATACAAGAATGGGCAGCAAGGGACCTGATGCTGTTGTGTAACGCGCTCAGTGGGAGGCTGCTTCCAGGTGTTGTTTAATTCTTTCATTTAAGTCCTCCATGGCAAAACCAGCCGAGCTGTGAGTTCCCTCTCTCCCGGAGCTGTTGCTGGGGCTGGCGCGTGTGTTTGTGTCCCATCCACTCTGACACACCTTGCTCTCGTTGCCAAGTAACTAATCACACAGCTGAGAGCCAGCATTGTGCATGAACTGCGCTGGCATTCGTACTCTTCCTCTTCCTTCTCCCCACCTCCCACTCGGCCTGTGCTCGGATGGCGTTAGGGATGGCAGCCCTGCAGGGATGTCCTCTGGTTCTGTGCAGGACGTGCTGGTTATCAAACCGTGCCTGGCAGTGGGCTTGGAGCTGCAGCTGTGACAAATGGGGCCAGTGTGCACCTCCAGGAGACAATCCAGGTTGCCATGGTTACGTGTGGAAAACAGGGCTGCAGGTTAACCGGGGCCAGTGTCGCATGGAGAACATCTCGTGTTGTGAGGTCTCATCTCCCATCACACTTGGGATGAAGGAGGCCAGCATCCATCCCCGGGTCTGCAGGCTCAGCCTCCCAGCTCTTCCTGGCAGCTCTGTTGTGTGCAGCAGCCTCAGGACAGGTGCAAGGCCTGGCAGGGCCCGACCAGGCCTCACGGCTCGCTGTGAGCAATGGCTCTTCCAAGCTTTCATGCTCTGATCCTTAAAAAGGAGCTCTCATAATCAGCCCTGAACCTGAGTTCTGCATTGTGGCTCCTTGCTCTTTGCATGTGTTGGGTGGACCTGTGCAGAAAGGCCCACGTGTCAGCACCAAGGCCTGTGGGCCAAGAGCTGGCGTCCGTGGCTGCTGGAAGTGCCCCAAAGCGCGGCCCACAGAGCAGAGCCGAGTGCTTCGGTCAGTGCCAGAACCAATGCTTTTTATTAGCAATATCTTCAGAGAGGAATGCTTGCTATTTTTGTTGGAAAACAGAAAGCTCACCTATTCCTCCAGAAGTCACTGCTGAACTCCGAAGACCTCATCGGCCCATGGGCATCTTCCAGTCCTCAGTGCTGTGGCAAGGAGAGCTGCAAAGACCCTGCTTACCATGGAAGGAAAAACAGGACCAGCTCCGAGTCCAGAAATGGCTTTTGTGCTACAGAAAGCCAATATTTCTGCAAACACCAAGACGAGAGTGTGCCCTGGAGGCAAAGCAGATGGCTTCAGCTGGAAGGGATGCTGCCCAGAAAATGGTGCCCACCTTCCCCAAGCAACGGAGCTGACACAACCCCCGGGAGCTGCTGGACCATCCAGAACATCATCTTCATGACTTGGTGAAAACCTTCCAGTCTGGGAAAAACCTGTCAAACAAAGGGGCAAGTGAAGCCTGGAGTGAGTTAAAGTTTAAAAAAAAAAATCAAAAAAAAATCTGAGTTCCTCTGCCAAGCAGAGCTTTTACTGACAGAAGGTTTTGGAAACTCCATTAAATCACTTTGGGACTCTGCTATTTATCTTTCACAGTAACCTGCTCAGAGAATGCGGCAGTGGATGGCAGCACAAAAGCCTCAGAAGGAGAGTTTCTGCCAGGCTGTTTTCGGCGTGTTAAAGTGCCCTGAGCCACTGCTACCTTCCACCAAGAGAAACTGCAGGGTCACAGGTACAAATGAGGAGGAGGCAGAGGCCTGCTAGAAATACCACTCTCGTTTTTTTGATGCCTTAAGTGCCTCCTTTTCCTGGTCTGGCTGTAAGAAGCACAAAATTACAATGTAGGAAAAAAATTTAGAAAGCGTTGGTTGGTGTGCAGTGCAACCAATGGGCAAATAAATTGTGTTAACTCCATGAATCTCTTAATGACGTGGTTGATCTTTGGGGTGCAATCAAAAGACTCGTTCAATGAAGACATAAAAATTCTTACCTTTGCTAGGATATACACTTATGGCCTTGTTTTTTGGGGAGAAATAGCACGAGGTGATGGCTCAGAGGCTGAAGCCCAGTCCTCGCCGTCCCCCCGATGCGGGCTGAGCGCTCACCCCCGGCCGTGCTTTCCCCTTTAAAGGAGTAAAATGATACAGTCGTGTCAGGGCTGAGAAGGGGCTGGTTTGTGTTTTGTTTTTTTAAAGAAAAATAGTTGGCAGGAACATGAGCAAAGCTGAAAGTATTTTCATCTGTTTTGTTTTGTAATGTTTAATGTTTTGTTTTCTACTTTACGAATTATCCAAAGGAATCACTCAAAACAAAGGTCTCCCATTCTGGAAAGGGAAAACAACCTTCAATTGGACTAATATGGCTAATCAGGATTGGGCAAATAAGGAAACAAAAATATATTGAAAAATGAAAATATCTATTTTTTCTTAGGGAAAAAAAAAACAGAGAAGTCCAACTTCTAATTAAGATTTGTTTGCAAAATAGTTCCCGGCTGGGTAAAGTAACCAGTTCTTACATAAAAATATTTTTTGAGCTTAATTTTTATTTCGTTACTGGTAGCTTGGATTTCAGAACTTACTTGTGGTCTTCAAAGGATTCTTGTTGTGTAAGTGCAAAGCACCCCTCCGAACTTCTAAGCTGTTGTGCACTCTTGCTTTAGGAAAGGCTGCAGAAGAGAACAGACCAAAAAGACACAGTTTAGAAGCAATTAAAAAAACTAGTTTGGGGAGAAAAGAGATGGGAAAGGAGTCTCTTCTTACTTTGTCTTTTTAACAAGTATTTTTAAGAGATAATACCTTATAATTACTTATTTTTAGAAGCGTTGAGAAGCCTTAGCTGAGACCCAGAGGCCAGCGTGGCTCAGTGCTGTACGAACAAAGACAGTTTATCACTGGCCAAAATAATTTGCAATCCCAGTTTGGAGGACGAGACGACAGGAAGATACAGAGCTCAGACAGGACTTGCTTGCATCGAAGCCAGCAGGAATGGCAGAATCACCCGGGTTAGTGAGAGTGCAGGTTTATTCCTGCAGAGCAGGGGAGGAAGGAGGAGGTGTCACCTCGGGTGAGGTCTGCTGGTGGGACAGCGATGCTGAGAAAGCTGCTTAGGAATGTCCTTAATTAAAGTTATTCCTTTTAACAGGAGGTTTTCTTGTATCCAGGGTGCAGCTCTGGGGATTTGGGAGCAGATAGCAGGACTGACAACCCTGGACAGCCAAAGACTGCTGCAAAGCCAGCCGGGATGTGGCACTTTCCATCTTCTGTGGAAGTCAAACCAGGGATGTGCAGATAAATTTCTGCCAAGCCAGGCGAGCACCCCTAGGCCTAAAGAGCTCCCATGCTTCAGGATGGGAAAATGGTTGTTTCATAGGCTTTATAGGAGAAATAAACTACTGTAGTTTGGAAAGCTGAGGCTTAAAGATGTGTATTTTGTACTAAACATTTTGTAAGTCTGCTTATGAGATAGCAGGTCGGCTCTCTATAGGAACATTGTCACGGAGGAAATAAAACAAGCAGGGATTTATGGACGTTCCTACGGGATGCACTGGCACTGGGACCCTCCTCAGGGCTGTCACTGTGCCAAGCAATCCAGCCCAGTCCTGAAATCCTCCGTAGGCTGCAGGCAGCCCAAGCAGCCCGTGAGCAGGCTGACATTCCCCCATGCTCAACAGAAAACCACACGGTACCTGGCTCTGGTTCCCAGTGGTTCGGTTTGGCTGTTTCTCCTGCAGAAAGACAGCTTCCCAGGGCCAGAGGCTGACCCCAGCTGTGTCCGTCGGTCCCGGCCGGGGCAGCCCAGGGCTGGCAGATGGGGGCTGTCACCGCAGGCAGAGGACAAAGCTCTGCCGGAGCTCAGCAGGACCCGGCACTGCGACCCCGGCACTCTGCCCACCGCAGGGGCACTGACCCTGCCCATTCACGGCCTCGGTGTCCCCATGTGAAACGGGAAACCTTGGAAAAGTAGAAGTGTGGCTGTAATTAGGATTAATCTATTTTTAGCAAGCTGTCTGGTGCCCTGTCCGTGCTCCAGCTGAGATGTTTAATTCTATCTAGGTTGACTCTTTCCGTGGTTGCACTCAGGACTGATACAAAAATTTTCTTCTAAAGCTCCAGTTTGGGTATGTTTGGTTTTGTTTTTGTTTTGGTACGGTGCTTTTACAAAGTACCTTTTTTTTTTTTTTTTCCCCATGTAAAATAGCTGGAAAAATCCAGCACTAAAATAACACCGAGATTGCTGTATAAAAACAGTTGTACAACTTTTACTCTAATTATTATTCATTTTACTATGGAGTTTGGGAACCTAGTCATAGATGAGGAATGTATTGTATCCTGAGCTGCACAAACAGCATGAAAGGAAAATCACCCCTTGCAAGCTACATTGAGTGGAAACATGTAATGGGATCGCAATGATTTGTCCTAAACAGCACCTGGCCAAGATGTTAAGATGTGCATGAGGACCAGCTCGGCACCTGGGCGTTTACCAGTGCTGCATTTCAATACCTGCTGCTCACATGGAACCATTTACAACGGATTTGTTAAGAGAACTTTAAGTAAGATTGGCAGTCAGGAAAGCACAATGAAACAGCTGGATGGAGATCACTCGACTCCTCTGCCCCGCTGCCCCTTCCCCTGGCTTTGCCAATATTCGTGTTTGGCTTTTGCAAATATTCATGAAGCAGAGATACGAGCAGGGCTGTGACCTGGGGCTGGGGAGCGGGCACAGGGACCACGATCTGCCGGGATGGGAAAGGTCCCTGTGCCCGGGAGGGTGCTCCCTACACACAAGTGGGTCCTCAGCAAAATGCTGCTCTCCCCCAGAATATCAAGCAATCAACCCACGGATACGCTCTGCTTCACGTGGAAGGGCAGGGGGTAATTTCCTCTCCCCACTACCTGTCCCCTCACCATGTATTTTGGTGACTCATGAAGCTTCAAAGTGCTGAGCATGGAGAACGGCGGCTATTTCCGAGCTCCCACTGCAATCCCTGCTACCTCCAACGGCGCTGTCAGTGCACCTCAGCCATGCAGAGCACCCCCGCGGGCTCTATTCTTAGCAGCTAATAGCTGAAATAATTACTTTTGTCTCAGCACTGCTGGCTCCTTGGATTTGGAAGCGAGCAAAACCCGCAGCTCGGGAGCCTGCCCGCGCTCCCTTCCCCATGCGTCCGGGGACGGCTGCGAGACAGCGAGCAGCGCTGGCTCTGGGGATGCTAATGCCTGGAACCTGGCTTCGACACGGGGCAGCCGCTCTGCTTTGAAGCAGCTTGCATGTCAATGTGCTGCCACTCCTTTGAAAAGGATCTCAGCTCTTCCAGCTGGGATTTTCTAAGACTTCGTAGGGAAAATGCCAGCCTCCAGCTTTTCAAAGGGACTGCTGGGTTCTTCACCTGCAGGTTTCCATATCGGTGCCTGCCTTATTGCGTGGGCTAGATTTGCACAGAAAATGCAAGTATTTTATGCAAATCCAACTACCCAACAGCAGTACATCCCTGACAGTTGTTGGGATCTAATGCACACCGCTGCTTCTTGATCTCAATGTCGGCTATTGCACCTCATTGCCAGGAATCACTGAAACTACTCCAGAAGCCATTTGTCTGACATTCGCTAAAGAAAACGGTCTGGATAACAATAAACCTTTGTTGGGACTCAGTAACTTTTCTATTATTGTCACGGCAGAAGAAAATTCGGTGCACTTATTGCCGAGCTGCAAGTCGCCCATTTCCCAAATCCCTGCACGTCTTGGCGAGCACCAGGACAGCACCACAGGACCCGACCGATCTGTTGCTGTCTGTGTACGTGGGGAAACAGAAGCAAAAGCTTTAAAGTTTTGTTTCTGCTTTTCTTCGAAAAATGAAAGAAAGTACCTCCTTTAAATAATTTCCTATCAATTTCCTCTAGAAGCCGCACTGTTCCGGCAGCTTCTGTTTCGGATGGCAGTTAAGGCTCCCTAATTGACTTCTGCGCAATAAGGGCTACAATTAAGCAAGAGGCACGGCTTGAGTGAAATCCAGGAATAAGGAACTCCTGAATTTCCCTCTCAGCTTTGACCCTGATTCCACATACAGTCTGGGTCAAATTATTTAACCCAGTCTTCCCACATGCAAAATTGTATTAATTTTAAATAAGCAATCATTAAAGCTTTCACAGTTTCCCTAGGTTAACAACTAACATTACTCCTTTATTTACAGTCAATGTAGAGAATTGTTTCCCTACAGCAAAAAGAATTAAGTAGGATTTTTTTAAAGGATGATTTACTATTACAACATTCAGATTAAAAGGAAAATTATAATTAATCACTCTCTGGTTGGTGAGGTTGGGGGATGCAGTCCTGGCAGATGGGCTGTGCACTCCGTGCTGGTAGTTCCTGAATCGACCTGGTTGGGATTTTTGTCTGTTTCAGTGTTGAGAGGAAGAGGGAGCTTCGACAAATTTCACATTTTGAAAAAGAGCTTAGCCAGGATCCCATGTCAGCATTTGAAAAACATCAGCAGTTGGCTTTCAGGACATTTGGTTGGCAAACTGAGGAACTCTGTGCTAAGCGTTATTGTTAAGTCTGACGTTAACTTGTCCACGTTCCCCTGACTCTTTGCTTCATCACCGTGTTGCTGACTGCTCCCCGCGGTGACGTGCTGAGACGTCACTGACGTGGATGCTGAGGTCGGCGTTACACATTTGCAGCCGCACTGCCTTGCTCAATCTTGGGCAGGAATTTGTTTGGCATTGTCCAGGCCTTTGGCTTATTTGATCTCAGCCTTTTAGTTAAACAGGAACATGCCCTGATTTTAACAATCGCAGCTTCCTGCAGTTGGGAGGAAGGTGTGGCTGATGGCATTTAAACTGGAACCGGAGCCAAGACCTCACCAGCAGGAAGTTAAAGGGCTGCGTAGTACCACGAGGGCTCCGCTCGTCATTAAAAAGACCAAGGACCTTCCTCTGGGGCAGCCAAGGTTATTGTATCACCCACAGTACCACAAGGCATTAGATGACGTCTGCAAGTGTTGCGTTTTCACAGCTTCCATATGTTATTGCTATTAAGGCCACTGTAGCACGACAGCAGAAAATAACACGGGAGGTGCCAGAGAACTGAGGATGCAACTCCACGTTCTGTTGGCACACAAGCAATGGCAAGCCTGCACTTCCTCTGCTCACGACCAATTGCTTCTGGTCCTTTCATGGTGCCGAGTGCCCTGAACACCTGTCTCCCTTTAGAAGGGACACAGCCACCACGACGTGCACGGTGAGGCTCTTCTCCCACTGCTGCTGTGGACTATTTCCATCTGCCAAGCTTGCTTTCTAGCCTGGGATTTTGCTTCCTCGTAGCTCTTACAAACTCAAGGTTTTGATTATTTAAAAAAAATAATAATAGAAATTAATAAAAGGCAGTAACATGCATGTCCGCAGGCTCCACTTAAAACAGGAGCATTGATTTCTATCACGGAACCACAGCTCTCATTTTATCTATTTTTTTCAGCTCACAGACAGCGCCGTATCCTAACCAACAGTGAACTAATTCAACTGTGTGAGAAGATGACTTTCCCTTTTCTCACTATTCAATTCTGATGGCTGAAGCTTTCCATTACGCTGTGTTTTTTTACCTACATACCTGAGTGCTTCCCGAGGCAGCGTGGCTTTGATTCTTCCTGGGAGCTCAAGTGCCGCCGTAAAGTAAATACTTATGATCAGGTAAAGATAGAAATGTTCCACGGCTGGTAATTCTCAAACAAAAGCAAACCATTAAATAAACACTGCCTTTCCCTTGAAAGCAACCAAAACTTATATAATTGGAAATAAAACAAAGCTCCATTTTGCTTTCTTAATATCCCACAGTGGCTGTGAGCTAAAGGCACCATCGCTGTCCCACTTCCCGGGCTCCCATCCTTCATCCCGTGCCGTGCTCAGAGCTTTGCTGGGCTCGGGGTGCAGCAGGGCTGCGTGCTGCTGGCCCCTTCCTGGGGAGGTGCAGGCTGATGAGCGGGGAATGAGGAAAACCCACTCTGGCCCTGAGTGCTGGTTGAGCTTCTGAGATAACTCAGGGGTAACCGAAACCAACCGCCTGCGCAATATCTCACGAAGCACTGGCCTACTTCAGAGCATCGCTGCTGAGTGACTCATTCCAGTAGCCGTAGCGCTCTCACAACTTCACCTTCACTAACTGAAGGAGTTAACGCCTGCAGCTTTGGCCACAACGTATATACGTGAGGCTTGATGCCCCATGGGTCTGATTGTGCAAGAAGCCCTGTCTCGTGGCACTTAGTTGATCCAGCACTACTTCTCTTGGTCACATGGAGATCTGAGTTCCTCTTGCATCGGATACAACAAACCTTTTGCATTCCTTGTATTGCTGGCTGTTCAATTCACAGGGCTCAGCCTCTTCACCCCACACCGACAGCCTGCTCTCCTAGATCCCAAGCTCTTATCCTTTTTTTTTTTTT
>WBMW01001807.1:271124-314023 GCA_013396635.1 Penelope pileata
GTATCTGAGAAACCGGGAGCTTGCAATTCTTCTCATTTGTGTCTGTGTGTAACAGGTGTCATTTTCAGTGTAGTACAGACAAATCCCAAAATAGCTCAGGCTCTTCAGACGCTGTGAAGGGAAAAAAAAAAATAGCGGTTACTTCAGCTTGGGCTGTAGTGAAAAACCCAAAGCTCACAGCCAGTGCCGGAGTCCAGAATTAAAATGGCAGATGCATCTGTGCAGCAGTGATCTCTCTCCACTCCGTGTGTTTCAGCCGGGCTGCTGGCCCCCTCGCTCTGCTGTACCAGCAGCCTGACGCACGGACTCCCTCACGCAGGGCTGCCTTCCCATTAGCCTTCCCTTGATTCCCAGATGCTCCATCTATCGCTGAGCCTCCTCCACATTTTCCGGTTTCGAGGCTCCGAGACCGGAGCGCTGCTTCCTCTGCCTGGTGCTGGAGTTAAGGCAGAGGGGCATGGGCAAGGAGAGCAGCTCGGCAGCAGCAGCATTTTGCTTGCCTGGCTGTGCCTGCTGTGCTGAAATATGTAGCTGCTCAGGAACTTTCTTTGACAGAGATGATTGGATTCTGGAGACTCCCAGAATGCAGCTATTAGTTCCCCTGCCTACACTGAGCATTCTGAACCTGTGTGTGTGATAGCACTTATTAATGCTGCTCAGATTCAGTAGAGCCTATAGCTTTCTAGCACTTTCAGTACCTTATCCTACACAATGCATCTGCTCGGTGGCTGAACCACATTCAGATCGATGTCTCGCAGCCAGCATAGCAGGGTCGTGTGGATCCAGCAGCATTTTCACACTTTCATGCCCAGAAGAGCTGCATCCATCCCTGTGAGTGGTTCCTTTTAAGTTGCACTGTGCTACAAGGCAACTGCTGGCCCAGTATTTGCAGGGTGTAGGCCCTGATCACTTTATTTTCAGAAACCGGGCAGTGGCTCCTGACACCGAAACAGTTAATCAAAAAGCACTAACCCTCTACTGGAACGTGTGTGTGTGTGTTTTTGTTTCTTAGAGCCAAGAAGATTTGCTTTGGTTTTTTTTAAAGCAGAAACCACCACAAAGTTGGCTGTGGTTTCAGCTGCGCTTGTCGGAGATTTGTATTGCTGACTACCAATGCTAAAAGAGTTAACCCAGCGAGCATGACTCAGAAGCAGAGAAGGAGATGCGAGGCTGAGAGGTTTGGAAGGCAGCGAAGAAGCAGAGGTGAGGAACATAATAATCACCAAAAAAAGGTGCAGAGTCCAGGAGCGACGCTCCCTCGGTGTGCCTGGCCCTGGCACTGCTGGCACGGGCTCCCTGGAAGGCTGCAGTTCCGCTGTTATAACACAGGGAGCAGGCTGGAGAATTTAGAGCTGCGTCACAGAGCTCAGCGAGAGAGCGAGAGAGCAAGCTCCGTCGATAGGTCTACCAGCAACAGCCCTGCTGCAGCAAGAGGGGAGAGAGGCAGCCGGAGAGGGAGAGAGGGCTCAAGAAAGAGAAGTAATGCCAACACCAGGGACGGGGCTCCTGTCACCAGCCGGTGTCATTTAGAAAGCGTATCTGGGCTCGCTTGGCGTAGGAGGCTTCGCCCGTTGACGATGCTGGAGACCCGGCGCACTTAATCCCGCGGGGAGGGAGAGTGGGCAGACACCGAAAGGGTTAACGGAAAGGAAATTTCTGGAACCTTCTATTCTGCGGCGCTACACAGCGAGCGGAGGGCTGAACGCTGCGCAGCTGGGGCACGGGCAGAGCTCCTCGGTCCGGTTCGTCTTTGCCACGTACGTACCCTTTGATCAGGATGGGGCTCGAGCTGCATCTGCGTTTTGTAATTATTTGCAGGGCGTCCCCTTCCCCCATCGTCCCTAAGTTGAGCTCCCCAAGTGCCTTCATTATTATTTTGGCTGGGTATGATTGCTCTGCTCTGCGTCAGAGCTGTTTTCTCAATGGAACGACGGCACAGGTTGTACGAATGCCACTCTTGCCGGCATTGCTGTAATGCAGAGGAGGGTAGCAGCCGTGGGGGAGAGATGACAACTTTGCAAAGACTGCTGTTTGCGTGTTTTGTTTGGGCTTTTTATTCCCTGCTGTCCCCCCGAGGGCTGGCGTGTCGGCAGGGCTCGGTGCGGGGGTTAACAGCCGCCCTGCGAGCTGGGGCTCGGGGCTTTGTCACTGCGTAGTTCGGAAAGTGGCAAACGGTGACGCAGTGATCATTGCAGGGCATGTCGTCCAGTTTTTAAAAGCACTGGGGACAGGTACACGGTGCCTTCCAGACGCTTCCACACCAGCTGAAAGGGGTTAAGGATGAGTCGAGACGGGAAGCTAGCATTTAGGGATTAAATGTCATCATTTTGGCGTTGGAAAGTTGTTTACCTTGCTCTCTCCGTGTCTCCATGTTGGCAGCCTTCCAGCTCACATGTGATAGTCTTCCCTGTACTGCTGCATCATTAACTAAGTGGCTCAGCCGGCTCCCGATTGGCCGGGGAGGGCTCTCGGCCCAAACACGCCGTCCGATTGGTGGAGGAGGCGATGGCAGGTGAAAAGCCCTCTCGGATTGGCCGAGGGCNGCGCCGGGGAGGTTTCGCTTTGCTGTGCCGTTGTCACGATGACGTGTCAGAGCTGCCAAGCTCCGCCACGGGAAAGCGCTCGGGTTCGGGGCTTTTATTTCTTCCTTTCCTTCCTTCTTGCCCTCTTCCTCAGGCGGTGGTTAAGAGTTAGCGGCGCTGCGAGCTGCTCAGGGCAGGGGATGCACCTGGAAATGATGCAGAAGAAGGGCACAGTTAGGAAGCAGGCAGAAAGGAGGACGGGGCAGGCTGGGGAAGGGCGGACGGGAGAGCACGGGCAGACGGCAGTGCCAGGGAGAGGCCCAGGAAACGCCGAGAGGAGAACGCTTTGCTCTCTGAACCATTTACTGTGCTATTTTTCACCTCTTTTCTTAAGTGACCAAAAGCGAAGATGTGCCAGGAAGTTCTGAGGACATGGCTGGCTTTGAGCTTGGTCCTTCTGGCTGTGGAAGGCACCTGGCTATGCACAGAGTGGTAACTTTGCTTTCTCATACGGCAGGGAACATTATCCCATAGTCCTTCATCATACCAAGGCTTAAACGTGTTGAAGGATGTGGTAGCATAAGCATTTAATCTGCGTTCCTCACTCACTGACATCTCCAGCGTCAGGACCGGTTGTTTAGCAACAACCGCTGGGTTTAGAACCAGCTCGAAGGCACTGCGCTCGTGGCGGTCACAGTAGTCCCTGTCCTCTGAGCATCAGGCCGAGGGCAGAGGCTGTGCTGGCACGCTGTGCCCGCCCCGGCTGCTCTGGGGCTGTTGGGTTACACAGGCCGCGAGCGCTGCGGTTTTCTCCCCGACCATTTCTTTGCGCAGTAACCTGGAGGGGAGGACGCCATTTCCAACGGCAGTGCGGTGGGAAGAAGAAAACAGACAGTAGGTGCCACTCCCCATTTTTTTGCCTCTTTCCCATCTCTACCTTCCTCGCCTCTCGTCCTTTCCTGCCAGATTCTGGGGGGTTCGGGCTCTTGCTGCAGTCGTCACAGCCCCTCCTGAGTCACTGAGCCCTCGCTGGCTTGCAGCTGGCTCCCCTGGAGCATCCTTGCCTCCTGCAGCGCCAGTTCCGCAGAGCAGGGGAGCAACAGGAATAGCAGCAGCAATGGTGGTCCCTGCAGCAAGATGGAAAGGCATAAATACACACATCTGTGGGAACAGTGCAAGGCAGCCGCGGAGGGAATGCTGGCCAGCCAGGAGCTGGACTAAGAAACGACTCTTGTTTGCATGGGAGAGCGATGGGTTAAGCCCGTCTGAGTGGACAACACTCTGCAATTTTCCCCACCACAGCTGTGGGATGGAGGACCCCATTAATTTGCAAAGGCAGTGCTTCTTAGTGGCATTTCTCAGTCCTTTGGAAAGAGGTGCAACTGGCAGCCAAGATACTAAGGCACATGCACGTTCTTGAGTATCTTTTCATTGCAAGAATGCATTTATTGTTACTCCTTTTGCTACCATGTTTTGGCCACAGTGATAGCTTAACTGTGACTGAGGGCAGGAAAAGGAGACCGAGAGAGAGGAGTTATTTCAATGTTAAACTTCATCTGTAAATGTCATTACTCAGGAATTGAGGTTACTGTCAGCAGGTGAATCTGTGAGAGTTGCAAGACACAAGGCTAAGAAAGGGACACGGCGTATTTTGGGAGGACGGCAGTGATTTTGTGCCTGGTGTTGCTCCTGCACGTTAGCTGTACGTGGCTAACTGCTCCGTAATGGTTTTCTGCGTATTGCCTCAAAAGGGCTCGGAAAAGCTGTGATTTCTTCCTCCCTCTGATACTTGTGTGTGACATTATGTAAGCTGATTCATTTCTCAATATTTTGGTTCCCTTCCTTCGTAAAGAAGGGTTTATTCTCTCTCTCAGCCTTAGTGCGGCATTGTGACGCAGTGTTCGTTAGAGCCTTGGATCTGTTGGCAAAATACGTGCCATTTTCTTGCGAGTTCAGATGGTTCAAAATTTGGTAAAGTTAAGAATTGCAAATGCTCACGACATAAATTTAAAAGCATTACCGGCTTATTCTTCTGTGATCTTGAAAGAAGGCTGTCGGAATGATGAGACAGCCATGAGATCTTTCTGCACTTGTTTTGCCGATGGTCATGTTACATCTGTGACGCAGTCCGATTTTGCTGTTGGTTGCTGTCTCTGCTCTATGGACTCGAGCTGATGAGGGCACAAGCTGGAAGACTGTTAGAAACGTTAATTTAATATCGATGTTCAAGTTTGCAACCGTACCTGACGTGGCAGGGATATTGGCACCCACCTATTTTGCCACCCACAAACGGTGAAGGAATTCAGATGAACACAACAGCACCCCTAGCCATTTTGTTGCTCACGGAGTAGACTCTAAGCCTGCAGTGCTGCTGCTGCTGCTGTTAATTTCCATGTCATACAAATACAGCGTTGGGCTCTGTGTCAGGAGCTTTACTGATGCTGTGAGGAGCTTACAGTCTGTGAGGAAATGCTTTTCTTATTTGGGAAAATTCATTAGAATGTCCAGATGCCAAGTATTCTATCCTCACTCCTCCTACAAATCGCTTCCAGACGTGTCCAAAAAATTCAGTGCCGCCTTGTATTCTGTATAATGGCAATTTCTTGCAGTTTAATAGGGGTGGGGCTGGGGGTAAGGTTGAGATTAAAGCTGCATCAGTTAAGTGTCTGTATCAGCAGTGCCAATGGATAGTTGCATGCAAGAGAGATCGGAGTTGCCCGTATGCCCTATATACGTGTAGAGAGGCAGACAGTCCCAACCCTAGGCTGCAAACGTGCCCTTGTTCTGGCACAAGGAAGGAATACCCTGCCCTGCTCCGACCCACTCAAAGTGGTGCAAAGGACGGCAGCAGAAATGGCCAACGTGGGAACCTCACAAAATGGTTTCAACAGCACTCAGGGATGCAAGTGCCGTTTATACTGGCACGGCTCCGAGAGGTACAATAGCTGCCCGCTGCAAGGTCACTCCTGACTCATTGTCAGCGGCCAATGGGTCCTGCAACTCCCAGCCCACATTTCTTGTAACAGTGGCAGTGCTTGAGCCCTGAACCTGGAGCTGAGGCATGAAAATTAAGGTGAGGCTACTGCAGCAGGGGGACAACTGAAAGTGTGGGTTCAAAAAATGCTGGATTTCAGAAGCGTTTTAAAATCCAGATCCATAATTTGTTTCTTGACCAAACTACAGAAAACTTGCTTAAAATCTCTGTACCAGTTCTCTTTCCCCTTCTTTCCCCAAGACTTCCTCTGGGCTGCTGGGAGGCAGGAATGGCATATTTTTAAGGACTAGGCATCAACTTACACAGCGTTCCAGAGAAGGGAAAAAAAAAAGTGTCTGCATATATTTGCATTTCTGTTCCTGTAGTCATTAGGAGGTGAACTCTGCATGCTGCTAAGTTCACCAGTGTCTGTCAAGTTAGTGCTGGCTCTCGTGCTTTCAGTTTCAGGTACCTCAGCTCTATGGCTGCCTCATCCGCTGCCATGTTTCCACTTTTTTCTCAGGGGTTTCTAGTTGTCCACACCACCGGTATTTTCAGTGGACTCAGGGCAACATCAGCCAACGATACATTAGGGCTGCCTCCAGTCTTCTCAGCTTCACAGGCAGCATTGAGTGCTTAATGCCTCAAGGATCTTGAGCAAAATAACTTATTTCATCCCCGTCTTTGCAGTAACAAAGTTTGGTCTGGGGGCATGGTTCTCTGGCTCCTTCTAAACAGAGGAACGTGGGGGTCCAGCAGAGCCAGCCCAGGCCGTGCACGGACCCAAGCAGATCCTTCCTGCTCGCAGTCCCCCTAGTCCAGCTCCCAGCAATCCTGCCCTTGGCCACTTCTTGATCTGACGGTGCTTAAAGTCTGCCGTAGCCTGCAGTTATCATTACTCTCTAGTTTCCAAAGGAAAAGAACGTGGCTGCTAATCTTGATGCCAGTGACGACTCCTCGCCTACAGGGAGGCATATGTGATAGCTTGTCTGCTAAAAACTGAGCCAACACAGTGTGATTCAGACCTTAAGCTTTCCAAGGAAGAGAGCTATTTCTGAGTTAAGCACATCTCTTCAGCTCCCCACACAAACAATCTTTATCCAGTGCAAATGGTGCATAGTATGCATGCACCAGCAGCATGCTGCTCTGTATTTGCTTCTTAAAGAGTGGCACTGGCTCTCAAACACAGGCAAGCTTCCATAATAGAAAGGACGATGGGAATCCAGGGAACAGGTGTAAACCAAACAGCTCACGTGCCTGGGGGAGTTTGGTCAGCTTTTTGCCAAGTCCTTCTACAATGGATAGGGTTGTAACACTGCAGAGTACCCAAGGCATGTTTTCCAGTGTCCAGCTTAAGGGCAGGCTGTACTTCAGGGAACATCTAGCAGTATCTGTTTCCTTATGCTGTTCACTGGCACAAGGCATTATTTTGTCTCTTCAGTGGCAAAGAAAAACGTGGCTTCCCTTGACATTACCTAAAGTAGCTGGAAGTGTAGCGGTAGGGAAAGCACCACGTTCCTGAATTGACAATATAAATCACAATCATCTCCCCGTGACTTATTCCAAGACCTGCAGTAATACTGCATATTCTAAGGTGAAGCTTATGTACAGAAGTTAGGAACAGAAAATTACTTTTCTGGTTCCAGCTGCTTTAGTGGAGAATTTGTTAATGTGGTTAGTTGTGTAATGTGCTGTCCAAACAAGCTGTGGATAGCTGCATTTGATAAGTTTGAACTACTGTACCTTCCTACCGCTTTTCCATGACCGAGGCCATGCAAGTGTGAGGCTTTAGTCCCCTCTGTGAGTTTGCCCAATTTTACCTCATCGTTCTTTGTGAAATCTGAAATCCTCAGTAGGATTCAGTGGTTCAGTACTGTGCCCTCCAAGCAGGCTGTGGTTTTGTAGAGGAACTCTCAAGAAAGTAAAGGTGGAAGACAACTGTATGACTGCAGGCAGGTCAAAACAGATTTCAGATTAGCAGCCAGGAAGCAGAAGATTAGGAACTGTAGCCCTAATGGCTCGCACTCCTACAATTGTCACCATGCTAATGTTCCCTTCAGTTCAGGAAGGCTTCAGGGCAAGGCATTCAGGGTAGCAAATAAGTGCTATCTTTCACTTAGCAGTCTGACACAATGTTCTGGGATTGAAAACAAAAGACAAAGACAGGTCTTGCCAATAAATCAGTTATCTTAGTAGTACTGCAGTGTTAAGAACGATCTCCAAGTTTCCCCAAAAGGGCTGCAAGCTAAGGGTTTCTTAGACTTATTCTTAGGTCCACTCTGTTCGACCCAGGCACAGAAAAAGCAGAACCACAAAATGAGGGTTGGCTGCTAGGGCCCATCACATCAGCTGATGTGTCTGAGTCGATTCCAGTGTTATCTATCCCTCAAAATGAGGTTAGCTGCATCCAAACCACCAATACAGTGCCTGTGCTAACTGCCAGGCCAGGGCTCAGCACTGTTTCAAGAACTGGTTGGCACCAAAGCCATGCTGGGAACAAGGTCCAAAACTCACTGAAAGCACCAGGAGTGAACCACACACAAGTGCATCCACCCTGCAAGGAGGAAAGGCAAAGAGGCATCCCTCAGACCCGAGCACAAACCAAATTTCAGCCCTCACTGCGTATCAGTTGGCATACTGTAAGTAATCGGGAAAATATTATTTTCCTGCTCCTCTGTGCGTTAAACAAGCAAGCAAGCAATAAAATAAAAAAGGCCTTTCCCCCATCCTAAAACCCTTGAGTACTCGAAACATTTTAAAAAAAATAAGAATTTAAATGATAATATATTTTAATAATTTAAAAAATATACGTGGCAGGCAGGCCTAGCTGCCCCGTGCTCAAACAGGCATCAAACCCTAACTCTCAAACCCTTAGGCTCAAGCCCTAACCCTAAAAGGTGCCACAGCCCAGTGTTCAAGCTCCCCTTTTTCTTTTTGCTGGTGGGGGCACAGACAGCAGTTTGTAGACTCAGAGCACCCGTTTTTCACTTCACTATTTATACTGCGATTCTTAGGTTGCAAGAGTGGGACTAAAGGAACCAACTGTTCATTCAGGAATGTGACCTGAAGTTTTTATGCTGGTCCTATTGAAGGATAAAGTCTCCATTATGCTCTAAGCTCACAAGAGAGGTGCATGTTTGTGCTGCCCGAATTGCAGTAGCACCTCTAGGAGCATCTCCTAGTCGCAAGCACCAAATCCAGGAAGGGATGCAGTGTCTACCCTGCCTTTCCCCAGCCTGGGTCAGCCTGCAGCTGCAGAAGGCACTGCACTAATGATGAGCTCAGACTGCAAGTTAGGGCACATTTGTCCATACCTGACCTACGCAACTCCACACAGCAACAGAGCTGCACAACAAACAGATGCAGTTACATGCTCCCCCGAGCTGAGGAAGCTTTTTTGAAACCTTAGAAGTTCACTCATTTCAATTTCCCTTACAGGTCACCACTTGCACTGTCACACCCCTCTGTCCTGCACCTGGCCTGGTCTGACTCATTCCTTGACTGATGCAGCGAGCTTCTCTGCCTCAGCTCTGCATGCAAAATGGGAATAGCTCCTCCAGGGCAGGCCAGAGGTTGGTGATCTAAGGGTTTAACTCTGACATTTCAAAATGGAGGGGGAAAAAAAAAAGATGCTTATGGTAGAATCCCCAGAAAGTGCTTTAACATAAGCAGTAGGTTGTAAAAAAATGAGGTCTGCAACATCTAGGCTTGCCACGTCCCTGCAGCCTACATGAAAGGTCTTTGGCTAGGGAGGAGGTTCCCCTTCATGGAGGGGGCAGGGATTTCTTCCCTTTATACCCTCTACACGAGACAAGGCAGAAAGCAGTGTGAAGTCCTGAAAGGCTTTGAGAGGTTCCTCTGAAAGAAGCTATAGCTCACTGCTGCTGCTAAAACAGGTCAGAAAAGGAGGAAAAAACCAGAATGGTAGCACTGTATTTTCTCCATTTATTATCAAAACTCCAGAATACGTTGACAAAGCCAACTCTAGCTGATAGATATTGTTTGTCTCTGCAGATGTGTCCCCGTATGCATGCATTCAACACACACCCAGCAAATGCTCGAGATGAGCACTGGTTTTTGCATGTGTGCACAGTGTGCATCACATGGTCCTGAGCTGCTCTCCTTTTCTCCTTCCTTCTGCACGCTGCCTGCCCCAGCATGCTGTTAGGTTTGGAAAGAAGAGCTGTCACAGATGCATCCCTCGTGAAAGGTGCATCTGCAGATCGGCAGCAAGGGCTGGCAGCTGGCTGCCCAGGCAAGGCATGGCAGGAGCTGCAGGTAGCCTGCAGGAGGGACAGCACCAACTTCATCATGCTGGAAGGAAACCTGTTTTTAACCAAAGTAGAAGTGATGAATGAGCCATTGGTCTTTAACTGCTGTGTGATATTTCTGGAAAGGTTTCTCTGCTGGGGGGGGGCAGAGGGGAAGGTGTTCAGACCCACTGCAGAGACACTCACTGTCTCTCCATGCCTCGCACCTCCAGGGAAACTCATTTTCAGCAGCACAAACATAAGTGACATTTCCACTAACTCTTGAAAACCGTAAAGCTTCCCTTTTCCCGTGAAGGCACATGCTTAACACTGAGAAGAAAAACAACAACAAAGCGACCCTCACTTCGGGCCCATTTCCAAAGGATGCTGCCGTGGTCCTCCGCCCACGCTGCAGCTGACCTCCAGCCAGCAGGAACTCATGGCCCAGCTTCTCTGTAGTAAACCTTTATGCTGATAATATAGGATGCCTCATAAATAACTGTGCCAGCAAGATGGACGCTGGGGAGGGAACCTGCTTTCCACTTATCTTTCACCCTGCTGCCCCAGTTAATGGATTTAGAAACTACAGTAAATACCCAGACTGTAATCTAGTGCAGCTCTTTCCCCTTCTTCCTCCCCTCCCTTCCTTGGAGAAGGACATGCTCTTTTCCCTGAGCTTTCCTCTGCTGTCTGTGGGCGTGCATTAGAAGATGTAGGCACTGAAACAGATTCTTGGTCTGGTTACAAAACCAATAGAAAGAGTTGCCAAAAACCCAAGGTATCGATAAGGAAAAAACTCAACTCCACTTCTGCTGACCTTCGTTCCATCTCACACCGCCTTCTGCAGCAGCACAAAGCAGACACAGTGGCCAGGGCTTGGTGGTTCCCGAATGACACGTGGGCCTGAAGACACCCTGCCTCTGCCCACATGCTCCCTGCAGGTTAACCACCACGGCTGCACCACGGCACTGCTCGCACCCGCTCCCCTTCCAATAGCCGTCAGCCGCTCGGTTTCACACTCTCCCACCTCCCCGACAATTTTTGTTGAACCATTTACAGTTATATTTTCAAATGCTCCCTTTTTAGGTTTCGCTCTGGCCCACAACTCATTTCCACGTAATTTATTCTCATTAAACGTTATTTTCTGCTTAAAGGATTTACATCTCCCTACAAAAGCCTCCAGCTCCTTGCTTTAAAGGCATGCTATTTACCAGCCATGAGGCAGAGCTGACAAAGCTCCATCACGACAGTGGCATTTCCCTTCCCTATCACAAAGAGCACCCGACTCCTGGCTGTCCAGCTGTCCTCTGACACCGAGATCAGGAAGTGATGGAAAGCCACAACACTGCCTTAGGACGAGGGATACAGCCTGGTTGTACCTGAATGGGATGGTAAATTGTTCCTGTGTGACACAGATGATCTTTTTCCTCCTTCAAAATGAGCAGTGAGACATTTCTCACCATCTCCTGGGAAGAGCTGCACTGCATCCTTCCTGGCGAGCAAAGGAAATTACGGTCACTGCCACAGCTGTGGGCTTCTTCAGCACACATCTCACTTCTCCTACAAAGCCTCAGCTATCCACGAGCCGAAAACGTGTCAATAAAATAACTATCCCGATGTTCACTGTCTCACTTTCTAATAAAATTAAATTCATTAATTTTCCTCTAGGTGTGGTGGAGGTGAAGGATTTTCTCTCTCAGCCTGCAGCCGTGCACAAGATCTCTCTTCCTCTGGAAGCTGGTTTCACATGGTGGCTTAGATTTTCCCACTTTGTATCTAGCACCATTTGAAATCAGTGTTCTAGGAGCAAGAATGGCAGCGTGGGAGGAGATCCGGCAGCCGCTCACTTCGCCGACAGCCTCTACTCCTCAAACCAGCCCTTTTCCCAATCACAAATTTTTGCCAACCACCCGTTTTGTAACATCAGCTGATTCCTAGACACTATGCAGTCACTGTATACACCCTCTCAAGCTAGGGCCACAACAGGAAACTCTTCCTTCAAATGTATTTCTGTTTAATAAACAATGGCTATTGAGTCAAAGTTGTCCAGAGTACAGTCATCCAAGAGTTGCATGGAAACCAACGCAGTGCTTCTTGCATCCTGACAGGCAAAGAGTGCACTTCCTTTACTATACAATCAGCAGGACCCTGGCATTTAATTTACTAACTTAGAGCAAGTGTACTTGCACTGTGTGCTTGGGGATCTTTCTGTCACAGCATTATCATTCCATAGCTTCCAGGGACATGTTCTGCAAACACAAACTGCCCCTTAGCAATTTGATCTCAGTCAACAAACCCACATGTGCCTTCAATAATCGTGATGAAGTCACACTGATGCACACGGAATCCACTCCTTTTTCTAAAGTTACTTTCTGAAGTTTATTGCTGCTGTCTTCCAGCAGTGTTTTGCTAGATGTCTGTACCTTTGCATCCAAACCACTAACAGGAAGCCAAAGTGAACTCCTTTTGCTGACCTCGCTGCTGTCAAACCCATCTATGTACAAAGAAAGGACGGTTGCTGTGTGGATGAAGCACCCGATCAGACCACTGAGCAGTCTCCCTTAGAGGATGCCTAGCTGTCATCTACAAGAGGATTCTTCTCTGAGCCAGGAAAATGTCTCTTACACAGGCTGACCGATTTCTCTTGGTGTTCAGAGTCTCAGTTTTTGTCTAGCACCATTTGAAATCGGTTATGATGTAGGGGGAAAAGCAACAATAATGGAAAACTTCATTCCCCCCCAGCCCCAGAGTCCTTAGAAATAACCGCCACCCGAGTTACGGTGCTGCTCCACAAACACCTACTGTGTGCCTGCTGTTCTCTGAGCTGAAGTTACACCTACGGCCAAACGCCCTGCACAAAGGAGGACACTCAGCACCGCGTCCAGCTAGGATGGATGCTTAAAGGGAAAGCGAAGCATCTGCTCGAGCACCCAACTGAGGTTCTGCACCTCCAGCGAGCCAGGGCCCGTGGGTGACAGCACAGCCACCTGCCCTTCCGACCGTTCGATTCCATGTGCTGTTTGTTTGCCTTAACCTGTTATTGACTCCGACTATTTTCTTGTAAATAAAATTGTGTGCTACTTGGCGTTGGGCTCTGTCTCAGGTAGACAGATGACACGGTTTCCTGCTGGACAACATCCACCCGCTTCAAGTCCCACTGCAGTCCCACTTTCCTTTGGGACCACATCACACAAACCACACTCAGAAGTCACGCTCAGAAGCGAGCATTTACCCTGAGCCTGGAACACAGAGGCCTACCCACACCAGCACACACACCCTCCCTGACCAGTAGATGGCAACAGCACAACACTGTCATTGCAGCCAGCCTCTTCCTCAGCATCAGGTCCATGTGTTCTTAATGCAACTCAGCATTATCAGTTCCAGATTCTGAAACAACTCACGTGAGACTGAGATTTAGAACTGGTGTAGAACTCATAACAATTAGGACAAAACAATTTCTAGCATCTAAGTCCCATTGCCCAGCAGTTGCCCATCCTTCTACACAAGCTCACTGCGATCCCGAAACCTTTCACACAGCTTTGAGAGCTGTATAGTCTACATGCTGTCATCACTTGCAGTCTGTACCAGCTAATTTGAGTATCACAACCACAAATTAAAAAAAATCTGGCATTTAGTTATTTTTCTAGCCCATTCCCTGAAAGGAATCATTGTAATAAGGCAGATGACTCTACATGTTTCTTTGCAAAGATAAAATATACACACACACACTTTGAGCATGAACCTTGAACAACAACCAAAAAAAATAAAACCCACATTCTAGTTAACATTTTACTGAAGAACTCCCAAGCACTATTTCCCTAATGATTACATCCATCACACACCGGACAGAGGTCCCAGAGCTGGGCTCTGCTTTCGGCAGTGTTCCATCCCAACAGCCACATCATGAGCTGCCTCTTCCCCACATTTCCACCAGATTTTGCAGGAGTGAATGCTGTAAGGCTTTGGAGGTGCTGGGAAATGCTCTACTCTTCCAAAAGACAATCAGAAGTCCAGGAACCACTCAGCAAAGAACACACATTCTCTACATCCAGATTTACCACACACAGTGCAAACTCTGATCTCAACAGTTGCCACCTAATGCAAGTTAGGCACATAAAAAATTATCTTCAAGGAAAGCAGAAAAGAGCTGTGCACCGTATGACGAATGAAAGACAAACGCTTACTGCCAAATAATATAATATTTTTATTAGCAATAATACAAACCATCTCTAGTCTTTACATTCAGGAAAAATATAAAAAAGAAGCCAAGTTTCACAGTTATTTTGCTTTAGCTTTAAGTGTATTTCAGTAGCTTTTCAAATATTGAAGATGCCACACACAAGCCAGCTCACAGCACCCCTCTCAATATATTATATTCTCATAGTATTTACAAACAATGATCAGACTAGGTACCAGCCCTTGGACAGGCTATCAACAACAAGCACTTTTGTGCAGCCAAAACCCCTTTTAATAACCAGAGACTATTACGAACTCTCACAAAACAACTGCTGGGATTGTCCCAAAGAGCCCAGTGAAACCCTAAATAGTGCTGTGTTGTTGAAACAATCTGTTCACAACAGTGGGCAGCAGTGCCAACCTACCACAGACAAGAGCAGCTGGAACGAAACGCTGCCTCGGCCATCTGAAGCCAGGCCAGTTGCTTCTTCTGGGAAAACTGGTGCTTAAGTTGACAGCAAACTCACTAAGCCAAAACCTGCCCTAATTTAGCTCTGCTAAATCCATACAGGACCCTACAGGACCCTCTCTATTCTGACAAGCAACGTAATTATGTCTGAAATGGACATGAAGACTCAAAAAAATTGAGAATAATAATAACCAAAAAAAAAAAAAAAAGCATCCCAAGGAAGTTAGGAGATGGCTACCACAGATTCCTCAGCAGGTTCTGGTCAGGTACTCTCTGCCAACAAATTCAAAGGCAGCGGATAGCTCTGCTAGAGAACCTTCACTCCTCCATTGCATTGAGTCCATCACAGTGCCTCTGGGACCACAGCAAAGAGCCAGGAGCACACATGGCTTTTTTCCTTCTTTAAGGCATTGGAAAGGCTATAAAACTCTGATTTGAAGGCTCATTTTAATTCATTTGACATACAGAAACTAACTTTGGCAAACAAAAAGGTAGCACATACAAGATTTCAACTGTGATGATTTTAAACAGACGTAGCCCTATGTGGCCCCAATCTCTAAAGAAAATGAATAATTAAAACATTTCAGAATACAACAGACACCATCGTTTAGACTGCCTCAACTGCAAACGTGAGCGAGAAGCACATCGGTTTGAGCAAGCAGCTAATACTGGGCACTCTGCTGCAAGACAAGAGGAGCACTGGAGGCAGCAGGCGGAGCTGGGGGATGCTCCCAGCGCTCCCCGCTGTGTGCTGCAGGAAGTGCCTCCCAGTCCATTCCACATACACAAAAAAGACAATGAGTGATCCAGAAAGAACAGCAGACAGATATTCTGATATTTTTTTTTTATCCTATTATCTCCTACTACAGTTAATCAGTAGCATAAAACACAGAACAAGATATTTATCTAGAGAAACTTAACACAAGTGCACTCAGTTTCGGTTCTGATAGGCACATCCCACTGCACATTCCCTCCCACCCTCAGAGTCATTCATGCTTTACAGCTCGCATATTTGGCAGTACATGCAGTGCTGTCACTCTTCCTACAAACAAGAAAATAAGTCAAATCAGAGATTTTACATTTAAATATCTTACATTTATTCTGAAAGCACATCCTCAGCTTTATCATTAAAGCAACAGGTGAAGGCATGAAACTAACTCATTTGTCCTCTTCTTACTCAATAACTGATAAACTTAATGAGATTTTTGCTTCAGTTTCACCCAGAGCACTAAGAAAGACCCAAGGATTAGAAAAGCATGTGATCCAAATGGACCATTGCAAGTGATGCAGAGATGGTGCCTGAATATCACCAGGAACCAAGGACAGAACAGCTGCAGGATTCCTAGCTCACCTGGAGGCTACATCACAAGCAACCCTTATGTTTGACATACAGTATGGTGGTTAGTATGTATTTTATAACCAGAAGCCAAGTATTAGTAAGAATTTGAGCCTACTGCAGCAAATATACAATACTTAAACATAAGAGGATTAAAAATTTACAATCGCAGCCGTGGCTGTTACACCCATATATGTGTATTTGCAAATTCTTGAATAACTCATCTTTAACAGAAAGCAAACAAGCAAAACAAAAACAACCAACCAATGCCTGCACTATTACTTGAGGTCTCCAGGGAGTTTTAGATACTGTAAGAAAGACCCTGGAGCTAACAGGGTGCACACATACCAGCTGGTATCAGCACATCATTGCTCTTATTGTCAAAGCAAAAGGGAAGATTGGAAGTAAGAATACTTCATGCTTTTCTTCTCTCCCCAGAAGTAAGACCAAACTAACTCACCAAGAAAATTAATCTCATCTCAATTAGAAACCCCTTACTTCAGAGCTAAGGATGATATTCATTAATCCATACATAATTTTGGAATAGACTCCAAGCTTCATTTTCATATGTATCATCTCAAACTTATTGAAAATACTCAAAAGTCACTTATTCTTCAGTAAATAAAATACAAGAGCACTCATTTGAAAAGACCTAGACATTAAGTCAGAATAAGAGATCTAATGTTTCATTCATTACCTTCTCAGAATTTGAGCAATGGAAAAAAGTAACAAAGTTTGTAAAAACATTTCAAGTGCAAATTCTAACCAGTGAGATAGTAACAAAATACTGACAAGGAACAGCCAAATTAACCTCTCCTGTCTTAAATCTGTCCTGCTGGAACAAGGCTGAAAGAGCCAGAGTTTTGAGAGAGGTAATGAGGACTGTACATGAGTGCAGGACCCACTGCAACCACTAAATACATCTGACTCCTCCACTAAGCACTGGTTTAAAAAAATCAGTTCCAAGCAAGCCATTATGTTTTGGCTCTTTTTAGACCCACAGAGCGATAAGTTTGAAAAAGAAATCACCTTTTCATAAAAAAAAGGTATAAAAAGACCGTTTGCCTTTTTCTTAAGAAAGCTGAAAATGCAGGAAGACATTGTAATCTGATTTCCTCTGAAGGGAGGAAATGAACACTTATCACAGTCTTTCCTATAGGAAAATGAGGTTCACTGGGTTCCACACTTCTGAAATTCTGAATAAACCATAAAAAAGACACTTAAGCATAATGCAAATGTCCAAATGAAGTGGAAAGTGTATACCTTTTTAAGATTCAATTAATTCTTTTGTGCAGTTCCTTCCATCTCAGCTGGTATATTTGTGTTTAAAATACATGTTTCCTTGCAACTCTCATCAACTGTATACGAGCTGAACAGCAGAAGGGGAAAAAGGTCTAATTGAATAACCTATAAATCTGGCAGATTGAACAGAAAAGCAACAGAGGACAAGCTTGTCTTGCTTGTTTTTGCTGTAGGCTGAAGACTAACATAGCCAAGGTATGGCATGAGGTTCACACAAAGGTTCAGAAAGGCTCAACTGCTTCAGGAATTCAGAAAACCAGCGAGATCCAGGCCTTAGTGAAAGGAGATTAGACTGGGCTTTCAGACACGGATGGGATTTAGCAGTCAGATGCTTACAGTGATGAAGCTCAAGGAAAGCACTGAGCACAGTATGATGTTCCACGTTATGCAATTTTCAGGAATACAACTTTTTTTCCTTTTTGTTATATTTACTTTAGATCCCTTCTTCTTTCTCCACACTGAGACGTTTCTCCACAGATGAAGGCAGAAAGTGCTGCCATAATATTATTAACTCCCACTTGTCTTTGGGCTATTCAGGTTGCAAATTATCCAAGTAATGGATGAAAGGCAATTCCTCCACAGCATTGCATTACTTAGCAGCACACAGGTACACAGCCACTGGGGCCCTTGCAAAGATACTGTGCTGCCTGCAAGGAAGATACTTAGGCTAAAACCTCACTGGATATAAGCTAGCTTCAGGGCTCTCCCAAGTAGTACTGTGTGTGCTTCACTATAAATGTGAACTGCAGGAATATTTTCTCTGCTTTGCTTTACTGAAAGCATCTCCTCCTTTATCTCACCCTACATAAAATCTGCTGGAATTTAAGTTGGTTTTGATGAGATGCAGATTGTAACAGTCCACGTCTACCACCTAACTTGCTCTAAATCTTCAGTATTTTTTCTGTTACAAACTGTTTCTCCAAGAAAGCAGTTTTTTCTGAGAAGGTAAAATAAGATATCACTAAAAGAAGCAATACATAAAGAATCATTTAAATCTCCTGTCAACTCCCTTTGAAAAATCACATATAACAACAACTTATTTGGAAGAGAAAGCTCAAAAATGTCCTATGTGTTTCATTAAAACCCAAAAGAATACTACTATTTGTGCACCTACTCTTTTACAGTTGTTGTTACAAGTCTGTAATATAACAATATCAATCATTGCTGCTGCAAATGGCAAAACTGAAGTCTCCCTAGTGAAACTGGATGCCTATTCAGGTGAGAAAATAAAGCAGATGAAGCCCACATAAGCCAATACTGCCACAGGTTTTAAGATATAAAACAGCATGTTTTAGAGCAGATGTGAACATTGCTTTCTTGATTAGTGTACCTATGTTAAATATAAGCCTAAGGACAGTGTTTTTCCATCCCTAAAAATAGTGCAAGTGTTAATTAGCACCTTATTTGAGGTAACAGATACAAACACAGTCAAATACGTTGTTAGGCACTTCAGCTGCTAAGCTCACATATAAACATCAGGCATTTGAAAAAAGAAAAGGCAGACAAAGCTTAAGAAACTTACACACGTTAGCACTGCTTTTGCTCAGTCACATAGAAATTGCCAATAAAAAAAAAAGTTGGCTTACTCACCCTCCTTGAGAAAAGAATTTCTTATAGATCCAGAAGGCTGCCAGGAACACCAGAACTGCCACAATCACTTAAGGAAGAATTAAAAAAAGCCTTAGAGTGATAGTAACTAGCTCACAAAAAAAGACATCCTCAAAAATTAGCACTGTCTTCATCCAGAGTCCTACAAAACACCCTCCCCTTCCAACACTCACACGGCTCATTTCACAATTATGTGTCTGATGCTTTACTCGAGACTCTTCAACGCAGTTCAGCTCAAGAACAGCGATCACTAAAATGTCAAAACACCACCAGAGTTCAGAGATATCAAAACAGGCGTCACAACATTCTGTCACTACTCTTTAGAACAAATTTATAAGAAAGTAGGGGTAGAAAACCACATTTGTAAAGTGGGCTTGGAAACCAGGGTAACAAACGCAAGGACAGAAGATGGAGTAAGCATTTCAGTCTGCTGGCACGGTTATTTTTCTGTTTTAACTTTCAGTAATCCCAAGCTCTGAAGTTTATGGAAGCTATGAAGAAATGGAATACTGCCTTTGAAATCTGATGTATCACATATAAGAAGAAAATATTTTACTTAGCAATTATAAATCAGTTTTATGTAATCTTTTCTTTCAACTTTAGGAGCAGACAGGCATCTTTAAAATAATCAAAACTCCAAAAGCATTTTATATTAGTCACAGGTGATGACCAGAACATCAATTCCACATAAAAAATAAAATCTACATCGTACATCGTTCAGCAATTCTATGACACTTACCACAGATGATGGCAATAACGTATGCACCTAAAAAGAGTAAATGAGTATTGTGAGGAATGCATGCTTCTTATTTGAAGATATTATACAAGTAATCATGGGGGAAGTTTCAAATAAATCAAACACTTTTGTAAAGACAAGCCTTGCAGCAGGTCAGTTTTGTATGGAAACTTTTATTTAACTTAAATATGCCGATTCTTAAATGGATTTTTACCCAAACCTATCTTTCTTACATCAAAATAAAGACGGAAGTTTGCATTAAATGACTTCTGAATGTAAAAACATGTCCCCAAGAAGTAAATGTTCTTCTATATATAATTTTGCTCTATAGGAAATTCTTACAGTTCATACTTACTTAACTGGCAATTTGGCACTCCAGGACTCCATTGGTCGCCTCCAATGTACTCAATACGAGCTTTGCCATGCAATGTGTAGCCAGCATAACATTCTATTGTAATTGAATCCCCTACAGAATATGCAGGTTTTTTTCCATCAATTATTCTACCATGATTAATGACCGGAGAGGAACCAGAAGGTATAGGACCACCTGGAAAGGAAGAATAAAAAAATTTAAAAACTGAAGAAGTCCAAGAAGATAGCTGGTACAGGAAACAGATTAAAGAAGTTGCCATCAAGAAGTCCCTGCATTTGTGTAAATATCAGAAGCTCAGTTGATCCTTAAGACATTATATGCAAAGGCTCCCTGCTTCCTAGATGCTGCAGATACTTCTGTTGATGGACATGCTTCAGATGCATAAACAGAAATACACGTCTCAGCTTCATTAGGATAAACAGTTGCATCAAACTGATGACAATCTTTCTGTTAATATTATGAGTGATAACATGATGCAAAGTGAAAAGAGTACAAAGTCTGTCAGCAAAGGAAGAACCTTCAGAAAAGGTTTTTCACAATGACTTCTGAATTGTATCGATTTTTATACACAAAACTAAGACTACACTAGGATTCCAGCTAGGCACAAAACTCTCCTCGGTTGCTCAAATCCCAACCCATGATACTCACAACCTATGAACATAACCTGATTGTGACCAGCAGGGCATGCTGACAGGCCTCTGACTTTCAGGGGCTGCACACTACTACATCAGATATTGTCACTTGATTTTACTAATTATGAATTCTACTCACATGCACAGCTTGGTATAGAACTCCACCTATTTAGTCCTTGGCACGTTATTGTCATCTCTGTACCACCATCAGGAAAAGCACACGGAGAATTGCACCGTATCTGAACAGACTCTCCATTTGTGTATTCAGATTTCAGTGGAATCACTTCTCCATCTGAGATCTTCGGGGCAGCACATCCATCTTCAGTAACTAAAACATAGATTTAAAAGTAAAAGTAGCAATAAGAAATTCTAAATGTTTTATAATCCATTAACTCAGTGTATATACACATTGCCTTTGTATGATGAAACTAGATTAGCATGTCTGAATTTTTAGAACTCAGAGTCTACCTTTATCACAACTTGAAGTACAAATGTTTCCTGTAGAAGACTTACAAGAAACATCACTATAGGTATTCATTAGGGTAGTATGATCATATGATATAGTAGCTGAGAAATCCTCATTTGTTGGTTAATTATTTTTGTAAGAATCATTCACAGATCCCGTCTCAGACTCACTCATTATGAAACACTCAAACACATCCTTTGCAGAAGTGGTTCTCATACTTGAGAGCTCGTTATTAGAATATAAGAAATTCTCTCACTGTATTCTGTGGCAACATTCCCTCTCCCTCTAGAACAGAGGGAGGAGAAAGGTTGCAGAAAATGCCATGCAATGTCCCCTGCAAATTAGGCATAACAATAATTTGACTGGTCAAATCTAAAAACATTCTGATGCCTGGAAAGAAAGAGTTGAAGAGCTGGGTACAAGAACACAGATTCAGACATAAGGATTTTGATTACACTGAAAGGATACTACTGATTTCCTCATTGTGTATAACCCTTGTACTTTCTATCACAATCCAGAAATGCACATTTTTTCTCCTGTATTTCCTCATAAAAACAACTTAAGCAAACAGCACAATGCTATTACAATGCAGTAAGATCACAACATGCCCATGCCACAACTTCCATATGCACGTTTGTAACTCAGCTCATTCTCACCTGAAAACTGTTATGTCACAGAACACCCAGAGCAGCTGTCCATGATGAGCCTCAATGTCAACTTCCTTAGCTTCCAATTTCCAACTACAGTGTAATGATCTTAAATTTTAGCTAAGGCTTAAAACATCCTAAAGAAAAGTTGGACTCCTATGCAAGGACTTACCTTCTTCACAAGTTGGTTCTGGCGGATACCAAGTGTTATTTGCTTCACAGGTGATTACATTCTGTCCGATCATGAAATAGCCTGGATCACACTCAAAGGTAACCGAGTGCCCATAGCTAAAGGAAGTTGCAAACCCAGACACTTTTTTTCCATTTTGTACTTTTGGGTTTTCACATTTGACCACTGAAATAGGTAAGAGGAAAACCAGCTCTTAAACGCTTGTTAACAGTATCTTTACAGCAGTCACAGCATGCTGTTACTACTCGTAACAAAGTTTCCTTATCTAATTCCTCAAACTGTTTCAACTGGGCTTTGGAAGAAGGCTCCCTCCCTCCAACAGATTGTCCCTGATTTCAGCTATTGACTTGGTACAGTATAGTCAACTGAGTCCTCACTTTCAAACAACATACTTCTGTATAGTGGCAGAATTTCAGAAAACAAAATTATTGTGGTTAGCTTTCAAGTGATAAGATGCAAGCATCTGGTGTTTCTCCCTACATTTACAAAGCAAGACTTTGTATTTGCCAGGCTATGCATTTATTTCTGCACTAGCACGGTTGCTGTTTACGCATGCTTTGAACAGATACTCAGGATTAATGGTCTAATGGTCTCAGTTCCTTCACTTTGTCCTTGTCACTTCTAGCAACTGCACACTCACACTCCTTTTCCTTCTAAGTTCTAAGCCATTCTGTACCATACTCAATATCCATAATGGAGTTGACCTGATCTCTACTGGAGCTTTACCAACCTACAGCAGCAGAGGACAAAGCTCTTCCTTTTCCATATAGAAAATCATTCATCCCCTTAGCTCCCCAGTTCCAGAAAAGAGGCAGACATTGAAGTTTTGGAGTTATGTAAGACATAAAAAATATATATATTTAAAAAACTAACAACCTTTACACTGTGGAGGTGGTCCACTCCAAACACCATTTGAGTTTGCATCAGTTGTGCAGAAAATAGAAGGTTCACCAACCAGTGAGAAGGGATCTTCACCTTTGGGTACATCATTACACCTATAGGTTACTGTTGTTTGATAAAAATAGTTATCCAACTCATTGTAGCGCCCATTGGCTATACTTGGAGGTGGTGCACAAGGAACTCCTAGAAATAAGTCATAACAATTAGCTGACCAAATTTTGCTTTTATCTTGTTCACCTAAGTAAAGAATTTTGATTTTCAAGTCACTTAAAATACAACACAGAGCTGGGACAAGCTGCAGTTACAGCTGAGAACTACCTCTGGTCATTTATGAAAGGGACTCTCAATTGCAAGAAGAGGCTGACTTTAACAGCTATGAACTTATTACCACAATAACTGATATTTTCCAGTGATGATTCCTCAGGCACATCCACAATAGTTCAAAAAAAGTTTTTTCCGATTATACCATCACTTCTTACACCAGAAAATGTACTGCACAGCTGTTTTAAAACAAGCAGCTACTGGCTGAGTACAAACTTAAACACAGTAGTCATTTACTTACTTTCACAGAAAGGAAGACCTTCATTCCAGTCAACGGTTTTATCTTTAATTACACAGGCAATTTCACTAGTTCCAAGTAATCTGAACCTAGACAGGAAAAAATATTTAAAGAGGTGGAATTCAAGAAAATTCATTTCTCCAGCAAGCAGCTAGAAACCTTGTTTACATAATTCTGTTCTGTGTCTACTGGTACACAACATACCATGCTTTGTTGTAATGAGAATGGTATCTTAAAAGGTTTTGTTTTGGTAACAGTCTCAAGTTTGAGAACCAGACAGAAGCAAATGAGACATCACTAAAGAAATAGACGAAAACCTTTCCCTTTTAAGATGTGCACCTACTCATACCTTCATGTTACTAATGCTAAAGAAATAAACGGTGAAAAGGGAGAAAAAAAAAACACCTTGTGAGAAGACAGTGCTTTTGAGTTTATTTCCTATATACAGACAAGTGGGCCACTGTTCAACGTAATAATGAAGTGCAATGAATCTACACTTACTTCATTGCCACAGGCACATTAAAAAGGTTGTCAGAAGTAACAGTAGTGAGAGTCTGCAAAGTGAAAACTAAACACTTTTAAGCCTTGGTTGATGCAAGTAAAGGCAGAGAATCAAACCAAGTTTAGCTGCGATTTTATTTGCCCCACTATAACGCAGGAACCTGCATAAGAAAGTTGGGGTTTGGTTCAAATCTGGTCTAGAGCAGAAAAAATCACTCACCCTTTATTACAAGAAAAAGTAACTGTTGAGCCAAATGTAAGATCTGTTGCATGAACAACACCATTTTCTAATTCTCCCGGATGACGACAGTTTTTTGCTGGAGAAAGGAGAGAAAAAAAGACAGAACAAGCCTACATCTTCGTAGTTATATACGAAGGCTAAGCAGTTAGCACACACTGCCCTTAAAGCCACTGGTACTTTTCAGGCTTCATTTTAAACTGTACAGAATATTAATTCTCACTTGAAAACAACTCACGTTGTTAAACAAAGAGAAAAGCAAGAGTGCATGCAGACATTACCCTTGCAGAACGTCTCTATCTGTGACCAGCTTGAATCAGCACCACACGTCCGAGTGACGGGCTTCCCAGGGATCCTCATGTAGCCGGGCAGGCAGGCATAGACCACCCTGCTTCCCACAGGAAAGCTGCTGGCTGTGCTGTTCCTGAGCTCTGCATACTGCACCCTGTCCGGAGGGGGACACTCTGCCAGAGAGGGGAAGGGAACAACACGTGGATTTACCAACAAGGAGAGATACACGCACAGGCATAGCAAGGGCAGTACGGTCAGCTTTAAGGGTGTTAATGCAAATGGAAATAGCGACAATCTTAAAAGCCAGACCTATTTCTATATAATTTTTTTTTTAAGGTTTTAGGTTTTTGGTTCCTATTTTGACCACACCCAATGCCCAGCTCCACACCAGCATGCATTACCAGTTGTTTGTTGGCTCGAATTCCCCTTTAGGGATCTATCTTGGCAACACGCTGCTTTCTAGCTATCATTTTTGTGTTTGCCTCACTTGTCCACTTAAATACATGCCTTAATTTACCGTAAACCCACACAGAGCAACGCGCCTGCTTGCCTTGCAGCAGGCAAAGCAAACAATACACACACAAAGGAGCATCCCCCTCATACCACAACTTAAAAAATACAAAAAAATCCTCACCCCATAACCCAACCGCAGCCTGAGGGCCCACCCAGCACCCCGGCACCAGCGCGGCCCACCCGCGGCGCAGCGCTCCCGTTGTCCCCCTGAACCCAGCGGCTCCCAGAGGCCGCCGGTCCGGCCCCGCTCGCCCCTCAGAAGCGCTCCAGCTCCCCGCCCCCGTGAAGCAGCGGGGCTCCGGCACCCCCCAGCTCTCAGCTCCCCGCCGCAGCGGCCGCTCCTCGCTCACCCTGCGCCGCGCCGAGCCCCGCCAGCAGCAGCAGCAGCACGAACGCGGGCCGCGCCATGCCCGCCGCTCCGCGTCGCTCTCTCAGGCGACGGCGCGCCCCAGTAGCGCTTGCGCAGGGCCGCCTTCTGCAGGCGGGCGGGAGGCGGCGGCGGCCATGTTGGACACGCCCGCCCCCTCCCGCGGGACCGAGGTTACGGCGCGGCCTGACGAAAGCGGGGCTGGGGTGCGGCCCTGGCCGCGGGAGGGTTGTGCTTCCTGGGAAGGGGCCGCCCAGCGTCCTTCCTGCAGCTTCAAAGCTGCTCAGCGGTGCAGCTCCGGCGCTTTGAACACTAACAAAGGCTAATGAATAAACACCGCTCCTGTGTGCCAGCCCGCCTGGCTTTTGTCAGAAAAATACGTCACGTGCTATAAAAATAATAACTCAGAGCTATCGAGATGGACGCAAAAGGAGAGGCAAAGCCTAAAACGGTTGTCCTATATTCACGTTTTATTAAGTTAAGCATTTACAGAGGAACAGCGCACGGTGCCGTGGAGTGAGGTGCAGAGCTGTGCCTGCTGCCATCAGCCGTGCTGCAGGCATGCGTAATTATGGTTAAATTAAGACAGTCTGATGAGTTCTGACATCACACATGCGCTGAAGTGTGTGGTTTTTTCGCTTGGTTCAGGGTTTGCAAACAGGAGGAAATGCCCTCATCAGGTGCAGTGCAGGAGAGACCCTCTGATAGCTGCGCTGTGCACAGCCCGAGCTCTGTTAGACCTTAATTAACGGGAGCAGAAGCAGCACGAACATTGATTCTGTGTTAAAGTGCCTTTTTCCGCAGAGAATTTGGGTCCCAACGTGAGCGGTGCTTCCATGCAACGCAGCCACGCTGGGGAGAACGTCTGTAATGCCTGGGTAGGGGCAGCAGGATCCCAGCTGGGGATAACACAAGAGCATTAAAATTAGGTTTCCCAGGCTTAGTGCTACTGTCTAGAGGTGGTTACATCGTGCTTAGGAAGGGAGGAGGGCATAGGCCGTTGGGTAATGCTTTGTTTCAAAGAGGAAGTTACTCAAACCAGCCTTTACAAAAGAAAAAAAAAGCAGCTGAGTTTACAGATGAGGTTTTGAAGTCAAAAATTTTGCCTTACCAGAAGTTCCAGGGAGAGAATTTTCTATTTGAATGGTTATACTGGGACAACTCAAATTTGCAGCTGTACATGATGTTTTATATCACAAATAAATCCCATACCTGCTATGCAAGACACGAGCATTTCCGTTCAGCTATTTGGTCCAGAGTGGTTTTGTAATTGTAGTTTTCATAAGTACGATAATAGCTATGTGAAAAAGAACAGAACAGTGAACTAAGTCAGTTTGTAATGAACACTCAGGTTTCCTTTTAGGAAGAATCTTGGCAGTGAAACAACACAACCACACAACTGATTCCAGGTTGTACAGTTTGCAACTTGGAGCTCAAGACACAAAATAAAAAGATCCAGCCTCACTGGTGTGTAATCCAGTGATTTGAATGCATAGGAGTCACAGCTGGGCAACAAAGGATGTGAGTGAGCAGCCAGTGGATTATCTTACCCTTCCTTCTGCTTGGAAATAACTTTCCAGCCGATGCCCACGCCCAGGAGGAGCAGGACTGCCGCAACTGCGACTCCTGAGAGGGAAGAGCACTTCTTGTTTGCACTGCATGCCTTAAGGCACATCAGCACAGCAGACAAAATAAGCATATCTTCAAGTAAGGAGAGGAAAATAGTGCCACAGGGGCCACGGCCTGGCCACAAAAATGCTTCTGAGCTGCTTACCTAGGCCGAGTGAACCAGACCGGCGTGAAGCTGAAGGGAAGAGAAAAACAAAAATCAGAAAACCGTTCTAAAATAAAATGCAGTGTTCCTCGACTGTAGTTAATCACTTCATCAATAAAGTTCTTACTGCCAAGGCCTACAATCCTACAATACAGAATTTCTTTAAAAACATACCTTTTTTTCCTTTTCTTTTTTTTTTTTTTTGTACAGAAAGACATTTGCATGTTTAAAAGGGAGATCAACGACAATCTTAACAGCAAAACAGGAATCCCAAACTGTGCAAAAAGACTGAGGAAGAGAGTCTTGAAACTGCCCTGCTAAAATTAGCTGCTTGCTGCTTTCTGCTTCCCCAGTAAAATCATCTTGAAACAGACCCAAGAGGCCCTGGGAGCAGGTCACACAGGCAGCTGGGGTAGAAGAATGAAACTACGCACTTGCATTTTTGTTTGTTCTTTGCTTTGTTTACATTTCACGTACTTAGTTTGCAGGCTGGCACAGGAGGGTCCCAGCTCAAGTCTTCTTGGCACTGGATCTGGCTGAGGCCTTCCAGTGTGTACCCATCATCACATTCGAGAGTAATGTTGGTCCCAAATCTGTAAGTTTTTCCAATTGTGGCTTTCTTAACACCTTGAACTTCTGGGAATACACAACTGATCTCTGAAATTAGAAGCAGCAAAAAAAGGACATTAAATGAGAGAGAGTATAAAACATGAGAGGTACGGCTGTGGGTGATTTATTGTTCTTGAATTCTTTCTGAATAATTCTTATTCCTGAGTATGATTTCTCTCTTTGTGGCTACAGGAGGTCTGTGTCTCATGCCACCATGTAAATGCTTGTACAAGTCAGCTTCTTCCCACTGACAGCCCCTGGAAAATAATTGCAGGAGCCTGGAAGGAAGCCTGCCAGAGAAAGGGGTTTTTCTGATACTGGGCTACCAAGACATTTGTAGAAGAGTGGTGTGTCAGGTCCATCTAATCACCATTAACAGCCCAAGCCCAAGCTTCCCAGAGGAGAAAATTCTCAGTGGAGATCAGAGAGTAACATCGATACCTAAATTTTGACTTCTGTTTTACATCTTATTTATTTTTACCACCACTTGTAACAGTTACGAAAGACAGCTCAGAAACATGAGAATGTTGAATGAAAGGGAGAATTTTCTGGTCAGTCTATGCCCTCAAATAGCCACTGGCTTATTCACGTAAGCATTTCGTTATTTCCTCTTATTGTGAATGCCCAGGTTTTGGGGCAGGAACACCCACAGTAGGAATCTTGTTACATTCATGAAATAGCTGTGAGTAAGGTTTGCCTGATGACTGACCTTGGCCGTGTGCTACACAGCAGTGCCAAGTCACAGAAATAGAGGCATTTTCCAAGAAAGGAATAGATAAGCTCACATGTAATTTACAGGTAGCCCATCAGAGAAAGTTCATCAGACGTAATCACTTCCTTTATTTCCTTCTAGTGGTAACAGGGCAGTGAGGGACACAGAACGTAAAGGGCGGGGAGGAAGTTTCCACTCCCCAGGGATCAAAAAGGCTCTTAAAGGAGAAAAATTAATACACAGATCATTCATAGTAACAAAGGCAGAGATCCAGAACATGTGAGAATTAAAATTGCCTTCCAGAATGGCCTCTGCTGTACTCATATCCTTCTGCCTACTAGCATAAAGTAGTTCCCACCCTACTTCTTTATAATGATGTCATACTCTTTCCAGTCATATAAAAAAGTGGGCACATTAACAGTTAACATCACTAGCTGTGATGTGGAAACGGTTGCCAAGCAAAATAAGTGGGTGAAATTCAGTATTAGCAGCAGGAGAACATTTTACTTCTTAGGTTTTGGCCCGTGTATCTCTCTGCAGATTTAATTTCCCAAAGTGGAATGTGTATGTCAGTGTGGCTACATGACTTCTCAGCCTGGTTCTGGGAGATGCCTGCCAGCAGGAGCTCGAAACAGCATGAGCAAACTGAGCACACACACCTTCACACCGAGGAGGAGGCTGGCTCCAGGTTCCTGATGCTGTGCAGGTGATGAAAGCATCCCCAGTGAGTGAATAACCAGCATTACAGCTGTAGGATACAGAGTCTCCATAGGAAAAAGTGTCAGAAATGTTGTCTCCGAGCTTCCCATTGGTGATAGTTGGAGGGTGAAGACACTTCACAACTGGAAACCAGAGAGAGACATATGAAAGTGTTGAAATAAGAGTCCTCACGTACAGCCAGAGAATGGCTAAGGATAGCTAAGGTGCAGTACCTTTGCAGCCCTGTTTGTTCCCTTTTAATTTCTTCACCTAGCTTCAACAACTGATTCTGTAACCCTTTAACTCCACCAGGTTTTGTAAACATGGATAAACTTTATCATATTCTCATCACTCCTTCAGTAGTAAAGGACTCAGATTTAGTCCTTACATAAACCTCTCCCTAAGGCACGTTATATATTAAATGTCCTTTCTTAGCTCTCTGCAACAAAACACACCTTGACAGGCTGGAGAAGGATGGCTCCAGGCTCCAGACTCTGTGCAGTAAATGGATGCCATCCCAACGAGGGAGAAACCAGGCTCACAGCTGTAGTTTACAGATATTCCAGGAGTGAAAACCACTTTTGCCAGGCCACTGTGCCCCCCATGAGGGATAACTGGAGGCTTGGAACAGTGCAGCACTAAGGAGAGAGAAGCGCAGATTAAAAACAACTCTTACAGGCAAGAAGGCAAACTCCGAGCACCCCTGTGTGGCTGTATGCCCACCTCCTCACCATTGATGCTAATGCACAGAGCCCACTGCCCAACCTTGTGCACTCACTTCACCCTAAAGCATCTCTAAAGCACTTGGCGTCACAAAAATTTCTTCTTACACAAAGGGGCACTGCCCAGCATCATCTTCCCTGATGCATCAGGTAAGAAAAGTGATTAGTTCAGATATACATAATAAGAATTGCACACTTGCAAGACCATCTTACTACAATATCTGTAGAGGTCCCTTACATCTGGCAAAACTAGCATGAGCTCAGATTTAAGGAGTTCATTCTGAGAAACTGAGACAGCAGGGACTGCAGTGCTAAGAATAGGGAAGGCAAGGATAGATGGATCTTCAGAGCTAAACACTTGAAGCCAGGATTCCTCTCACCTGCCAAGCATCCTGCCACACGCTACCAAGGGTGGCAAGGTCAGAAGGGACAGGCATTAAGGGTGGGTAGCATGCTCACCTCCATCACAGGTGGGGAGAGGAGGATCCCACGTGCCTCCAGGCTGGCACTGGGACTTGTGGAGGTCTTTTGGGACAGTGTTGCACTCGATCGTAATGATGTCACCAGGCCTGTAGAGAGTCTCCAGTCCGATTGCTTTTCCACGCCCAACGGCTGGGCTCACACAGCCAGCTGTGGAAGTGAAGGCAGAGAACCCTGCAGCAGCTTGTTTCAGCAAGTCCTTAGCCAAATGCAATGCTTAACTCATGTAGAAAGTTGAGAATCAGTGACAAGAGCATGAACCCACCCTCACACCGAGGAAGGCGACGGCTCCAGACCCCGCGCGATGTGCAGCGGATGGACTCATTGCCAATGAGGAAGAAGCCAGGTTTGCAGCGATAGCGCGCGAGCGTTCCCACACCGAAAGTGCTTGAGAAATGACTGCTGGGTTCCCCATTAGTGATGCTTGGAGGAGGTGGGCACTTTACCACTGAAAGAGGAGAGGAGGAAAGTGACAAGGTGAAGTTAAATTACAAAAGAAAGTGTAAGAAGTTTGCGATTAGTCAATCTCCCATAATAGACCTACCTGGCTTCGTTGCAGTGTAAGGATGATGATAGTGCTCTGCCACTCCGTCTAGATGCAGCATTAAGAGTTGAAAATATACATTCGGTTGAACATACACAATGCACAAGTTTACCTTCATTTTCTATCACCCTTCCTTTATAAATTCAGCAAAAAAAAAATCATTCCTCTCTTATAGTCCATATCCTACCCTGTAGCTATCAAGTTCCTGTCTTTCAGAAAAGGAAGAGCACGTGGGCTATGGACTGCAACAAGCAGGGGGAGCAAAGTGTAAATCCTACTGCCCTCAGCCCAGCCTATCTCCTGCGTGAGAAGAGAGCCGTAAGTGAAAGGAGCTGCTTTCTCCTTACAGCAATCAGAGCAAAGAGGAAAGAAAAAGGCAGGGTTGGCTTCAGCCAGCAGCAATGAGGAGGATCCTGCGATGTCACCGGGGCAGTGCCACTCACCCCGCTCACAGATGGGCACGGGTGGGTCCCACGTTTTGTTGGCTTTGCACTGCACAGTGTGATGGCCTCGCAGGGTGAAACCTTCGTGGCACTGAAAGCTAACGGTGTCCTTGTATCTGTAGCGAGGTTTAGGAATAGACACTCTCCCATTCTGGATCTGTGGGACTGGGCATACCACCTCTGGAAAAGAGATGCAGCATCTCAGAGCCGTGTGCTTGCTGTAGGGGATGCACATATACAGCCCATTCTGGACACTGCTCCCAGGGGGATTCTCAGTAGAGTTTCACAGGTAGCATTCAGCGACTCACGGAAGAATAATTTCAAGAATGGAGGGCTTTGCAGTGCCCTGAAGTACACTGGGATACCACATTATTGTATATATTAACAGTTTTGTGCCTGTAAACAGAATAATGCAAATACGTTCCAAGTAAATAGATTAAATGTTGTAGAAATCTACATCCCTGTTAGGCATTCTCACAACTGTTTTACCACCCCCAGCTCATGCTTTCCAAAGCAATTCCATCTGAAGCAAAGCCCACATCCTAACTGCCATGACCAACCCCTGCTAGAGAGTCTTGTGGCTTGGATAACAGGGCAGGACTTGGAAGATCCCAGTTCAGTTTTACTCAGTATCCCATTCTTACGCAAGACACATTTCTTCCTTCATTTATTGTGTTTGTGAAACAAAAGAGACAAATCCCTGTGGGCATCCGACAACTCCTCATTCTACATAACTCTGAAAGATCAAAAGCTAGCATCTGGAAGACTTCTAGAAGAAACCAAACAAGCATGCAGTACAAAGCAATCCTAGGGGAATATTGCACTTCAGAAGCCTTATTCCTCAAGGCTCTATTTATTTTGAGGAAAGGACATTTTTGATTTTCAGGACTTAATTTGGTGATTTTAGACCAGATTTAGTTGTGACTTACTTACCCTGGCAGGTGGGAGGATTGCCACTCCATGCAATATCTGCTCCAGAAAGCTCACACTGCCTCAGGGGCTGCCCCACCAGCCGGTGCCTGCAGACACACAGAAGGAAATAGGGGCTGATACCAATGCGTGCAGTGCTCCCTCTGCGGCACTACCCCAGCGGTTCCTTCTGCAGCCTCCTGCTGCTGGCTGGTTCTCTTGGTGGGACACGTGGGAATGAAGGACACCGAGTTCCTTCCTCCTGGACCCAAGAGGAGCACAAGGATCCCACATGTCCCTGGATTAGATCAATCAGGTGCCAAGCCAGGACTCAGACCCAGAGGATTCTCGAAGCGCTGGAGCATCCTCGCGCCATGCACTCACATTCCCAGCTCCTGCAGGGCAGCCATCTGAGCATGCAGACCGAAACTGGTGTGCAAAGCAAACACTGAGCACAGAGGGAAAAATAAGAGACACTGCTCCCCATCCTGAGCAGCACCTATGGCCTGACTGGAAGCAAAATACAAACCCTGGCTTGCTGGCAGGAGCCAAGGAGCGTGCTGTGCCCCCTTGCTGTAAATTGCCCCACACGAGCTCAGTAAATGGGTCAGCAAAGGCAGCCCGGGACTCACCCTTCCTCACAGGCATAGCTCACGATGGACCCAAGGAGGAGATCTGTCAGAACAACAACTCTGCCATTCTGTGGTGCTTCTGGATAATTACACTCTTTCCCTGGGAAAGAACAAGGCTCAGTTTAAACTCCTCTCTCGCAGTTTGGTAATGCGCTACGAGAAAACATCATAAGGATCTGTCCACATTCAAACACCAGTAAAGCAGATTTCTACAAAAAACCAATAGGTGCCCAAACTATGTGACTAGTGAAGCCATGTGTGAATCATTGTTTCAAAGAATTGCTTTTTGAAACCCAGAAATGTGAATTTAGACACTTTTCCGAAACCAACACCGAACGGATGGAGCTATTCACTTTTGCAGAACGCCCGCGCTTCAGACCACGTGTGGTTTCTGAGGCACGTCAGGGCCGGAGGCACGCTGGGGTGTCTCATGAATCCCGGCAGGCAGACGTAGCGCACCGTCCTCCCGACGGGAAACACGCTCAGGTTCCTGTGCTCCGCAGCCAGCTTGGCAAAGCTGAGGCTGGGAGGTGCACCGCAGCCACCTGCCCGGAGGGAGAACGCAGGGAAAGTCAGGGGGTGCCCATCAGTGCATCCAGAGGTTCCCAGCCACCCCAGCTCCATCACTGCCTCTCCACGCAGCACACCTTCGCACTGAGGGGCAGGCAGGCTCCAGTTTCCAGCCTCGGTGCAGTAAATGGATGCCTCCCCCTGCAGGCTGTAGCCAGGGTCGCAGCTGTAGTTCACAGCCATCCCAGGAAGGAAAACTTCCTCCTCCTGGCTGTTGTGATGGCCTCCGTCAATATTTGGAGGTGGAGGACACTGCAGCACTGAAGAGAGAGGGAAAAAGACTGAAAAAGAGCACAAATGGGATAACGTGCAGGAAGGATGCTTGCACAGTGCCAGCAAAGGGAGCACAGCATCCAGCGTGTGCTGGAAGCGAGCTGAGAGCAGAAAAATGTGCAGCCCAGGCTCTGTGCAGTGGCAGTTTGTTATCTCCAGGAGCAGGGAATGCAGGAGTTTGGAGCTTGAAATCCCGACCCATTTGCTCCTCTGTGCCTGACGAAGGCTGCTGCAGCCCGCTGCCTTGGCTCTTGCTGAGACACCACGAAGAGACAGCTCACCTTCACAGCGGGGGGGAGGGCTGCTCCAGCTTGCATTGTCTGTACAGTACAGAGCTGATTTTCCAGTAAGAGAATAGCCAGGGTCACAGCTGTAATTTACAGACTTTCCAGGGATGAACAGCTCCACGCCCTTGCCATCATGCTGGCCATGGTCAATCGTTGGCGGGGAGGGACACAGCCACACTACAGGGAAGGAATTTAGTTTTTTTTTGTTTAGTTTTCCCATTTACTACTAGAGAACTCCATCTCTGCAAGTTCAATAAGCTCTCCCCTAATCCCTTTGTGTCCCTGGCATATCCACAGTGACAAAGGCACCTTCACACCGAGGGGCAGGCTCGCTCCAAGCTCCATCAGCAGTGCAATTCAGTGTAGCCTCCCCAACAAGCACATAGCCAGGATCACAGGCATAGCTCACGGACGTGCCGCTGCCGAAATCTGCCCTGCCTTGGCCACTGTGCCTCCCGTTGGCAATGGCTGGAGGCTCAGAGCACTGCGAATCTGGGGGAAGAGGGCAAAGCCATGAATCAGCACCAAGAAAAAGAAGGAATATGGAAAATGAAAGACTCGGTGCAAGACCCCTGAGGCTGTACCTCCGCAGCGCGGTGGTGGCCCGCTCCAGGCCCCGCGCTCCCCATCCACCGTGGTGCAGAAGATGGAAGCTGCCCCGGACAGCGCGTGGCCCGGCTCGCACGTGTAGGTGACCACGGCCGCGTAGGGGAAGGCGTCCATGGAGCGCCCACTGTGTGTCCCATGCGGGATGTCCGGGGGTGGGTCGCAGATGATACCTGGGGATGCATGGGCAGGGATTTAGCATCGGTGCTGCAGCAGCGCTGGGGTGTGGGACCCTTCGCTTCCAGGAAGGGATGGGTGGGGGTAAACCCATCCGAGTGATCATACTGACTGTCCCTGCTTTGGAAGACCCTTCCCAAAGAAAGCACTGCTCTGAACCTCTTTGTGCTGTGCTCAGTTCCTCCCCAGGCTCCTGCTGTGTGCACTTACTCTGGCAGATGGGAACGTCCCCAGTCCACGCCACTCGCGTCCTGGAGCCCAAAATCGTGCAGTGCCGCTGGGATGCTCCGACCAGCCTGTGCCTGTGGTTAAACACCGGCACTCTTGGGACTGCCTTTGGAGGTCACATCTCCCACAGCCACCAAGTACCGCCTTACCTGCCACCACATTCTGCCATTTTAACCATTTTAAAGCTACAGACCCCAGCTCACGTGGCCCCAGCTCTCCTTGGTGAGCACAGCAGCACAGCCGCAGGAGCTGCCTGCCCTCTGCTCTCCCTTCTGCACTCTAGAAACATCCACTCTGATGGCTTCTATTGCAAGCCAAAGCTTCCAAAATGAAGACCTCTTTTCCCCTCATAAGCTCAGGTGGTTTTGCCCCTTCTCCACATTTGTGCTGCCAGTTGAACTAGAAATTGGACTAGAAATAGAACATTGTGGGCACCAGCACTGCTTTAGTGCTGAACTGCTTTACAGCACCCAGAGGACTGTGAGGTTTCTCCTCATCATTTGGATGATTCCTCACTCAGCACCTGCCGCAGAGGTGCAGGTCCCTTCTCCAGCACCACCCTGGGGCAGGTGCTGGTGTGCAGAGCTCAGACACAGCCTCACAGGGGGAACTGTGGGTTACAGAGAGCAGAGGCACTGCTGATGTATGAACAGTGATCTCGGCCAGGACTCACCCTTCATCACAAGTGTAGTTCACTGTTGACCCGAAGAAGAGATCTGTTGTAACAATCACTCTGCCATTTTCTGGTTCTCCTGGATGGTCACACCTTCTCCCTGGACAGAACGAGAGGTGGTTTTAAGCTCCTTTAGCTCAGCACAGTAGGAAAAGTAGACACTTGAGTTCTAGGAGTCTAGGAATTCTAGGAGACCAAGTCCCCAGGATAGGGATCCAAAGGGGAGAAGCATCCACCGAACTACAAAGCTGCAACGGTCACACCGTGATTTAAACAAAACAGAAGCATTTGCAAAACATACGTTTGCAAAACTGCTTGGCTTCAGACCATGTCTGATTTTTAAGGCATGTAAGAGTGGGTGATATCTGTGGATGTTTGGCGTATCCCGGCCGGCAAGTGTAGTTCACTGTGGTCCCAACTGGAAACTCCATCCAATTCTTGTACTCCTGGTTTAGCTCAGCAAACAGCAATGTCGTTGGTTTCCCACATCCAACTGCCGAGAAACAAAATGCACACGAGATTAGTGCTGGCTGTGAAATGGAGCTAAGCAGAAACATGAGCGCAGCATCCAGCGTGCAGCAAGCTTACACCCATGGGGGTTTCGGGATGTGCAGTCCCAAAATCTCCAGGGCACAGCCTGGGGGCTGTGTGCTGTGCCGTGCTGTGCTGTGCCAGCCCTGTACCTGCACAGCGTGGGTATGGGAGGCTCCAGCTGCCCTCCGTGCACCAGACAGAGCGGTTCCCGAGCAGGGAGAAGCCGGGCTGGCAGCTGTAGTTCACAGCCATGCCGCTGGTGAAGTTGGCCCCGAGCTCAGCATCGTGCGTGGCGTTGGCGATGGTGGGCGGCGGAGGACAGGGCAGAGCTAGCAGGGCGGGAGGAGAGAACGGCGTTGGAGTGATTTTGCCCAGTGGAGGAGCAATGGATCCCCGTGTGTCCCTGTTCCCATGGTGCTGGCAGTGCTGTACCCACTCACCTGGCTCGCAGCTGGGGACACTGGGGACCCAGCGGCCATCAGGGTGGCACCTGGCCTCCTGGCTGCCCCGTGTTGTGTAGCCTGGGTGGCACCGGATGGTGACGATGGCCCCGGGGTGGTACACAGCTCGCTGTCCTTCAGCCACTTCTCCGTGCTGGATGCTGGGGCTCATGCAGGTGACCACTGGAAGAGCAGAGCAGCAAAGCGTGGGCTGGGGAAGTGGCTGCCAGAGCCAGGGACTCCCCCTTGGTTTTTATGAGGTCAAAATTCAGGGAGAAGCCATGCAAAGAGGGGTGCATGGGCTTGGAGCTTTTAAATCCCTGCCTACTCGCTCCCCTGTGCTCCCCTCTGTGCGCAGCCCATGCAGCCTCTCTGCTCACCTTCGCACCGGGGGTAGGGGATGCTCCACGTCCCAGATAACAAACAGGTCACTGTAGTTTTCCCCGTGAGGACGTACCCTGGGGCACAGTTGTACCCCACGGACATTCCGGGGATGAACACTTTGGCATCCTTGCTGTTGTGCTGGCCATTTGTGATATTTGGAGGGGGAGGACACTGCAGCACTGCAGGGAGGGGAAATTCAAACCCAGTGAAGAGCAGGTTCCTCAAACACTCACTGCAGGGTGAGGCAGCATTTTGATTTCTTTCTTTCCCATTAACTTTCCCCTAGTAGCTAGAGACATCGATGTCTGAATGTGATTCCGTCCTACCCGTACCCATCTTCCTGCCCCCATTCCTGCCCTCCTGCCTAAGGTGGCCCTTGGGATCCCTCTGCCTCCAACGTGAGAAGCCACCCACAGCCTTGCTTGCACTTACTCTTTTCACAGATGGGGACAGGAGGGTTCCACGTGCCCCCAAACTGGCACTGAGACTTCGGAGAGCCCTTTAAGGCATAACCAAAATCGCATTCGAAGACAGCGATGGCCTCAAGGCTGTAGACAGTCTCTGGTCTGGTCACTCTCCCGTGCTCGATCTCTGGTCTTTTGCAGCCAATTGCTGGAAGTGAAGGTTACAAGGCACCGTTTGGGACATGCAGCCCACGCAGGGCAGTGCCTGCGATCAAGCCTTGCCATCACTGCCATGGGTGTGTCAACATCATTGATTCTTATTCTTGCCCCCCCCAATCAGAAATCTCACTGTCCAGCTGTGCTCTAGAATCTGTCTTTACTGAGGGGAAGAAAGGGAAGCCAGGAGGCACGGGGAGCTCTGTGCTGTGCCACTCCCTGAGGATTTTGTGCGCAGTGATTGAACCCAGAGCCAAGAGGGAAGAGATGACCCGAAGGGGCCCAGCAGCCGGCGATGACAGACCTTCACAGCGCAGCCGGGGCCGGCTCCAGGCTCCCGCAGCCGTGCAGGTGATGGACGCGTTCCCGATGAGGGAATATCCCTCCCTACAGGTGTACTGAACAGTGGAGCCGGGCAGGAAGGTGGCCGAGGGCTGGCCGCTGTGCCTCCCGTTGGCGATGCTTGGTGGGGGGGGACACTGCACCTCTGCAGAAGGGAGGGAGAGAACAATAAGAACTATGGAAACCAAAACAACTCAACCTTCAGAAACCAAAGGAGGACGATGATGAACTCCGTGAGCTCCTTCCAATAAATATCTGCCTCCCCCCGTGGGTGCAGCACCCACCTCCGCAGCGCGGTGGTGGCCCGCTCCAGGCCCCGCGCTCCCCATCCACCGTGGTGCAGAAGATGGAAGCTGCCCCGGACAGCGCGTGGCCCGGCTCGCACGTGTAGGTGACCACGGCCGCGTAGGGGAAGGCGTCCATGGAGCGCCCACTGTGTGTCCCATGCGGGATGTCCGGGGGGGGGTCGCAGACGATACCTGGGGATGCATGGGCAGGGATTTAGCATTGGTGCTGCAGCAGCGCTGGGCTGTGGGACCATTCACTTCCAGGAAGGGATGGCTGGAGGTAAACCCATCCGAGTGATTAAGCTTTCAGGATAGAATGACTCGAATTAACCCAAGACAAAGCCCTTGTGGCAAGTCATGTGCAGGAGGAAAAACCTGTGCCCTTGGGTGAGTCACGTCCTCGCTGCTCTGGCTGAACGTGGTGGCACAGCTCTTACCTCCCTCTCCTTAAGCTCCGGTGACTCACGCAGAGCCCGACCACACTTTCCTACCCATGAGCAGCGAGAAACGCTTGCTACAGCAGCAGGGAGTGTAAAACATTAAGGGATTTCCCAGTTTGGATCAATAAAAAAGGCCTTTGGAAACCTTTTCAGAAATATCCCAAACTAAACAAAATGCAAAGAAAAGAAACACAAAATATTTTACACATACAGTGACCCGAGAAACCTTTTGCAATAACATCTTTGCCATGAAAAATTCTCCCTTTCCAGCTACAGAGGAGCCATCTCCAGGGACCCCCTCCATCCCACTTACTCTGGCAGACGGGAGCATCCCCGCTCCACGAGACACGTGTGCCGGAGACCTCGCACGTTCTCTGCGGACGTCCGATCAGCTTGTACCTGAGCCACACAGAACCATAATTAATTGCATGAAAAGACTTTTATACAAGGCCTGTAAGTGGCAGCCAAGGCTTTTGACTTTACGAGGTGGAATTCAGCAGGACACGAGACTCACCCCTCTGCACACGTGTAGTTCACTTTGGAGCCGAGGAGGAGGTCGGTCAGGACCAGGGCTCTGCCGTTCTGCGGGTCCTCAGGGTTTGCACATTGCATCCCTGCAGGGGAGCACAGCTGTCAGAGCGTTGCACCGCATCCCCCAGGGGTGCTCACACGGACAGCACTGCCCGAAAGAAAGGAACCCACAAAGCCAGAGGGCTTTGCACTCAAGATGTGTGAATTTCCCGGCAATTTAGCACACACAGGACGCACTTTTGCAGAACTCCAGCGCCGCAGACCAGCTCTGGTTCCCGAGGCAGGTGACAGTCGGTGACATCCCCAGGTGCTGGCTGTAGCCAGGCCGGCACACGTACTCCACCATCCTGCCCACGGGGAAGGCACTCTGGCTCCTGTAGGGCTCCTTCAGCTCAGCAAACACCAGCGTGGGGGGGGCCCTGCAGCCAGCTGTTGGGGACACAAGCAAACCCCTTAGCAAAGGGCCAGGGGACATCAGGGCAGGTGGGCACTGGTGGCACCAGCCAGACACTTGCCCTGCTCGCAGACTGGCACAGGGGGATGCCAGGTGTTGTTTGCTTGGCACTGCACCACGCTGGGGCCGCGCAGGATGTAACCCGGGTTGCACTGGAAGGTGACGGTGTCCTTGGGTGCGTAGGTGCCCCGAGGAGCTGGCACCATCCTCCCGTTCTGGATCTGCGGGGCAGGGCATCCTGCTTCTGGAAAGGAAGCACAGTCCTCAGAGCAGGCACAGCTGGGCACTGCAAGGCTGCTTCCAGCTGCCATCACTCTCAAGACATGAGCCTGAAGATAATTTTCCTATCCATGATGTCCCCCCTGAGCACTGCAGGGTGATCCCAGCTGGAAGGTGGGGCTGGGGGTGCTGAAGGCAGTGCGTGCTCCTGCAGCCTCCTGCTTCTGCCTGCCCCAAAGCAGCAAATCCTGCCCTAAAGCAGCAAATCCCTCCCCAGAGCAGCAAATTCTGCTCTCCAAAATAACTTATCTTGCCCCAAAGCAGCAAATTCTGCTCTAAAGCAGCAAATTCTGCCCCAAAGCAGCATATCCTGCCCCAACGGGCACCCACCCAATAGGTGCAGCCATCTAGAGATCTCCTCGCCTTTCCAAATACAAAGCAGTGGGGCCAGGGGGGTTGCACCCGAGCACTCCCACGTGCCCCCCCAACCCTACCTCCGCACCGTGGGGGGGGCCCGCTCCACACCCCGTTTTTCCCATCCTCGGTGGTGCAGAAGATGGAGGCGTCTCCGTGCAGGGGGTAGCCGGGGTCGCAGCTGTAGGTCACCGATGTGCCGTAGTGGAAGGCGTCCAGCAGCCGCCCCGTGTGCTTCCCGTGGGGGATGCTGGGGGGGGGCTTGCAGGGGATACCTGCAGCGGTGCAGAATGGGCCCTCTGCATTCGACTGCAGCACTGAAGTGCTCAAAACCCCTCAGTCTGTGGAGGAGAACTTGGCCTATGGGTGGAACACCCCCAATTCCTCTATGGAGGAAGCATCTACATGCTTTATCCTTTCTGCTGTTTCAGAAGTAAAAAAAACCTCAACAAACTAAAATCTTTTGTGCAAAATCCTGCATTTTCAGCTGCACACAGCACGAAGGCACACGCAGGTAAAGGCACACCTAACCCTGCCGGGTTCATGTGTACCAGGAGAATCTGTAGAATGCTGTAACACCCCAGAAGGTGTCAGTAAACACAGGAAATGTTTATTTCCTTTCCACAGCAAATAGTCACCAACCACTGCGTCATCAGCAGGGAGCCACCACGCTGATCGCCGAGGTGTGCCAGGGCAGCTCTGGGTGCAAAGAGCCACCCGTGGGTGCTGGGGTCCCGTTTCTGTCCCTCCTGCAGCACTCTGTGCCACATCACAGCAGTGACACAGTGTCTCGGTGTCTAACATTAACGCCCCAAAGCTGAGCAGAACGTTTTCCCTTCCTCTTATTCAGCCCCTGGCAGGGTTGTGGTGTCAGTCAGCTGGCACCTCGCTTTCTATAACCCATTAAGCTCCAACATCTTGTACCTTTTCCCAGAATATTTTCTTATGAAACCAAAACCTTCTGATATTTTCATGCCCTCAGAGCAGAGAAAGCTTTGACTGAGAGATTGGGGAGCACGTCCCAACACCGCGCAGACACAGAGCTGTGGGCTACTCACGCTGGCAGATGGGGATGTGCCCGCTCCACGCAACGCGTCCCTCCGAAATCTCGCACCTCCTGCTGGGCTCCCCGATCAGCCGGTGCCTGGGGGGGAAGGATGCACGCTCACCCTGTCACCTCCTCCTCGCCCCTGGTAGTGCCAGCAGCCCTGCAGCAAGCAGAGCTCTGGTGCTGGGGAGCAGTTCCCCTCCCAGCTCAGCGCCTGCGTCCCCACTTCACAGCAGGTGCACGTATGCAGAAGACAGGGAACCCCTGTGTGCTCGTACAGGCACAGAACTGTCTTCTATCTTCTGGACAGCACCCACGTGTTGGGGATGAGGAGGAGGGAAAAAGGATGACTTACCTAACCATCTTCTCCTGACGTTTTAAGGAGCAGCAAAAGCCAGGCCTGACGCCAGGACTTACCCCTCCTCGCAGCTGTAGACCACCGTTGACCCAAAGAGGAGATCTGCCAGGAAGGTAATCCTGCCGTTCTCGGGCTCCCCGGGGTGGTTGCATTGCTTCCCTGGAGGAGAGGAAACCCCCTGTAGGCTTCTCTCTACAGCACAGCCCAACAGATGCAATTACTTTTCCGACCCCCCACATTTCCAATTATGCCCCAAATGGGTTTCAAACAGCGTGAGGTTACATGGCTTTACTAGTCACATATCTCCGAGCACCAGAACAGCACTGAGCTTTTTGCAGCATGGACAGAACCCTGCACCTATTCCTTCTCCAACAACGCACACCAAATCAAGGAGCTATTCACTTTTACAGAACTCGAGTGCTTCTGACCACACTCCGCTCTGAAGGCATGTAAGGGTGGGTGACATTTCTGGGTGCTGAGCAAATCCGGGCCGGCAGGAGTACCGCACAGTCTTCCCGACAGAGAAATCAACCTCGTTCCTGTGCTCCTCATTGAGCTCAGCAAAGGGCAACTTTGTGGGAGCACTGCAACCACCTAGCGAGAGAGGAAACAGGCGTGAGTGCGAGCACAGAGAGAACACTGACAGAGGAAAGATACTCCATCTGCCTTGAGAATTTGTTTATTTTGGTTCCTGTAGCCACGATCAAACAAACATCTTTTTCTTTCAAAGGATTCCAGAGGATCATGTTCCTGCTCCAAGGACATACCAAGATCTGCTCTCTTACAGGATTTGGCCCCGTTTATGTAGGGCCAGCAGCCCCGGCCCCATTACCTGAGCGCTCCTCCATCCTTCTGGGCAGCGCTTCCCCATGGAGCTCCTCACAGAGCGGTGCGGGGGGGTCCCAGCTGCCATCCCCCTGGCAGAGGCTGCGGGCACTGCCCTGCAGGGTGTAGCCATCCTGGCACTGAAACGTCACCATTTGCCCGGGTGCATAGATGAGTCCTTGGCCCCCCACGATCCATCCATCCTCTATGTATGGCTTTAAGCAGATTGTCTCTGGAAGTGTGCAGAAGTGGTGAGCAAAAGGAGTAAGAACAAGCAAAAAAAAAAAAACAAAAAAACCCAAGCCTGCAGGCTGCTCACAGTGCAACAGCAAAATCTGCACGACATTTCTACAAACCTCCCCAGACTTTGCAATAGAAGGGTCTGAAAAGGGTTGGCACCTCTGCGCTCCCAACCAGAGGGCACTCTGGGGGCTGGGGGCAGCACCGCACCTTCGCAGCGGGGGCCGGGCTGGCTCCAGCTCCCCGACACTTTGCAAACGGCCTCTGCGCTCCCAACCAGGTAGAAGCCAGGATCACAGCTGTACGTCACGGTCATCCCCGCGGGAAAAGAAGCTTTGCCGTGCCCGTCGTGATTCCCATGGCTGATCCTCAGGG
>WBMW01001807.1:315258-418521 GCA_013396635.1 Penelope pileata
GGCTCCCAGCCGCCCCCCGGCTGGCACCGCGCCTCCTGGCCGTCATCTGCCGCGTGCCCGGGGTTGCAGTGGAACCGCAGCGTCTCCCCGGCCTCGTAGGCGTCCTGCGGCCCCAGCACCCGCCCGTTGCGCACTGCCGGCCTCCGGCAGCCGATGGCTGCAGAACACGGACACGGCCGCTCAGTGTCAGCACGGGGAACCCATCCCCATGGGCACGGAGCGGCAGTGGCCGTGGGGCTGCCCGCACCCACCCTGGCAGCGGGGCAGGGGCCGGCTCCAGCGCCCTGCTTCCGAGCAGTTGATGGAGACGTTCCCCACCAGCTCGAAGCCGTCCTTGCAGCCGTAGTACACGGTGGCTCCCGGAGGGAATTTCTCCATGTCCTGGCCGCTGTGCAGCCCGTTGGCGATGTTTGGTGGCTGAGGACATATCACCTCTGTGGGGGGGAGAAGAAGTTGCTCTTGGAGTCACTATTTTGTATTCCAGCCGGCCAGGGTAATGTCCTGACCTCTGCTCCGTCTTTGCTCTGTTTGCTGGACCAAAGCATCAGATAACCAAAACTAGAGCGATGCAAAATTGTGGCCGCAGTGCAGCCAGAGGAAATTACAAATAGCAGGGGCTCTCCTTCCCCTGTGCCGGTGGGGGAACCCACAGCACGCCGCAGTTTGGGCAGCAGCCGCACGTGTACACGGAAGCAGCAGAGTGGGAAGCTGTGATTGCTTCCCCTTCCAGGAGGAAGATGGAAACACCCCACACCTGGCTACAAGTGGAAGAACAAAAATCCCCAGGGAGACAGACGGTGCCATTCCCCACGGCTGCAGCCCTTGGCACACTCACCCTTTTTGCACTGTGGCACGGGCGGGCTCCAGCTGAAGTCAGCTTGGCAGACGCTGCTGCGGGAGCCCTGCAAGGTGTAGCCTGGGTTGCAGGTGAAGCTGATGCTGTCCCCAGGCCTGTAGATGTAGCGAGTGACCATTCTCTTCCCATTGGGGATGTGCGGCACTGGGCATCGGTGATGGGTGGCTGGGAAAGGGGACAACGGCAGCGCTCAGCCATGCAGAGCTCCTCTGCACACCGTGCTGTGCAGCAGCTGCTGTGTCTGCAAGGTGAGCTGAATGCACACACCGTGGGAATACATCTATAAAAATATATGCATAAAAACAACAGGAGAAAATACCACCAAACCTTTCTGAAAGGGGTTATTTAATGACAAATCCTCCTCCCCCCCCCCCCGCCCCCTTTTTTTTAAGCCCTTTGCAATGCTGATGATGATCTCAGGGTGCCAGAGAATATGGAATTCAGAATCATAGAGTCACAGAATGGCTTTGGTTGGAAGGGACCTTAAAGACCATCCAGTTCCAATCCCACAACCACGACGAAGGACACCAGCAAACACCTCCATCCAGCACCAGGGCTGGCTGCTGGGGCAGCCACCTCGCAGCACCCACACGATGGGAAGGGCTGAGCAATCCCTGCGGAGCGGCAGAGCCGTTCCTGTGGGTCGGGGCTGTCCCGCCCAGGGCACCGCGCTGCGACCAGCAGCCGAGGCTCAGCCTTTGTTTGCTGTCCTACTCCTCCCCTCCCCATCCCAATTCACTTCTATTCATCACAGCAAGTTTCAACTTGGCGAAGCCCAGACCCGAGCTGTTATTGCAGCAGGTTCCTCGTGCCATGCTCTGTTCACACCTCGTTTGTTTGGCAGCTCGGATGTGCAGGTGGAGCCCCCTGTTCCCAGAAGCCGGGCGGGCTGCGAAGGACTCCGCACCCCACAGAACACTCTCAGCATTGCTGGAGAGCTCAGCTCCAACTTCCCATCCAGAAATAACTCACCTGAGGGGCCCAAGCACTCTCAGCCCCATGCCAGGGGAAGGTGCAGGTGCACAGCTTTAATGGGGGCTGATGAGCAGCCCCCGGTCCTCCCCTGTCCCATGCAGAGGAAACAGGAGCAGGGATCTGGCCAGGAATCAACGAGGTTGGAAAAGACCTCCACGGTCACCAAGTCCAACCCAACCCATCCCCACCACGTCCCCAAGTGCCACATCTCCATGGTTCTTGAACACCTCCAGGGATGGGGACTCCACCACCTCCCTGGGCGCTCTGTGCCAACGCATCGCTGCTCTTTCAAAGAAATTGTTCCTATCACCCAGCCCAGCCCTCCCCTGGCACAACGTGAGGCCATCACCTCTGTGACGCTTGAGGTCTGGCGTGCCCACATCCCACTCTAACAGGGCCCATGCTGGGGAAAGCAAGAAGAGCGAGGAGAGAAGCAGCGAGGAGGCAGAGGAGGGTGGTGGGAGGAAGGCTGCGGGGTGCCTCACCGTGCTGCACCGCTGCAGCAGCCAGGAGCAGAGCGGAGCTGCCCAGGATGCGGAGGGCGAAGGCGAGCACCATGCTCCGGTCCCGGTGCAGACTGCGGCTCCCAGGGGCTGCAGGCAGATATGGGGGGCCTGGTTCCCCCCACGCCTGCGGAAGGAGCGCAGCTGCGGGGCTTCCCTGGGCTGTGGGACAGGAACCTGTGGGCAGCCACCAGCCCGGGGTGCAGCCCCAGTGAGCTTCTGATGGTGATATTTTGGTCCCTCCATGCAGGGGAGGATGGGCCCTTGGGACCCATGATATCTGTGAGAGAGAAGGGACAGGGGGCAGCCACTGGGTGGGGCTCTGCAGAGCACCCTCGGTTATGGGAAGTGGCCCCGGCTCTTCCCCAGAGCCCCGCAGCCCTTCCCAGGAACAGCTGAGCCTGCCCGGGAAGGGAAGGGCAGAGCAGGGCACTTCCACCCCCTCCCACACATAGGACAGGTGGCAGCTGGGGACACGTCTGTCCCCCCCATGGGCCATGGGGCACTGTCCCACCGTTGGGGATCAATGATGAGGGCTCCAGGACCCAGCCAGCCCACAGGACCCCTCGCAGAGGAACAGACACCCACAGGCAGCACCCAGCTCTGACCAACTCTGCACGGCTGAGGATGTCCAACCCCAGGAGAGGCAGCAAGACGGTCACTGCTCCGCTTTGTCCCTTTCACCGGCAGCTCCCGAGACACACACAGCCAATGTTGCATCTTCAAAAATTGCATTTGTTTGTTTACATTCAGATCATAAAGTAAAAATGATGCACAACTCAATTCACACAGGAACACAGCGGGTACCGTCCGTTTGGTGACCACATCACCAACTACATCCGAGCATTCCCAGTTCCCTCCATTGAGCCGAGGGTTGGTCGCTGTGAGCTGACCCCTGACATAAGAAGTTAAATCATCTTGAAAACACCCTCTGGGCTATGCAGCAGAAACAATTGTGCTGAGATTAAAGCAAAGCAGGAAGGCGCCAGGCTTTCCATGTGTGTTCTATCATCTGGCCACGCGCAGGGCTTGCAGCAATGTATTTTTCACATGTATACATCCAGGTACATTTCCCATACATCTCTCTATGTGTGTGTATATACATGTGAAATGCATTTTTATGGATGAAACAACCATCTGCAACTTGTTATTGTAGAAGGTCACTTCTGAATGCAGCATTGTGCTGTGCCACAGGGAGAGCTGAGTGGGACAACGCTCTTCTGGGAAGGGGAACTTCTGGAGTCTATTTCTAACAAGGGTAACACGTTTATGGAAATTGCATCTATTTAGAGGAAAAACACAAAGGGCATGTTCCTGTTAGCAGGAAAGCATGGGTAACAAATGCAGAAACAAAAAAGTGCAGAATAAACATTTTGGATGTTTCCCTTTCCTAGCTGTGCATCGTGCAAAACCCGCAGAGTCCAACTGCGTCACGCAGCCCTGAGCCCCCGCAGCTGGGCAGCATCCGAGCAGACAGCGAGGAGGGGCACCCGGAGCCGCTTTCTGATGTTTGGGGGCACCGAGCCCCAGCACAGGATGGGCGTTGCTGCGGGCAGGTGGGGAAAGGCAGCGATGCGGCACAGAGCAGCGCAGGCAGAGACCCACGGACGAATTCTGAAACTGATTTTAGCACACACACAGGAAGAGTCAGAACAGTTCTTTGTAATAAGGCATTTACAGCTTTATTCTCTGCAGCAAAATCACCGTCTGTAAGGCTCACTGTGTGCCCAGCGGTTCGGACTGGCCTCGATGCAGTGCTACAACACGTGCTTCCATACAAGCACCGTCAGTGCTTCCAGTGTCAGAGCCCTTGGCCTTGCCCAGGCGTTTCCAGGCACGTACCACTCACACAGACACTCACTGCGTTCACATCGGGACACTCACGAGCACCCTGCTCAGGAGCAGGCTCAGCACTACACCATGGGGCTGAGGAGCAGAGCACGGAGGGACCCGAAGTGCCCCATTTCCTCGGGTCCACAGCAGTGCAGCATGAAGGAATTTAGCATCACTGCCATCTCACATCAGAAAACCACCCTGTGTCCAAATTGCTGCCACAGCCACAGGCTGCAGCCAAAAGTGCAAGTGCTTCCCTGGAGGGGACATTGGGTCGCGTCGTCTTCGTCCATCCGAGGTTTGGTCGTTGCTATCCCAAGGTCAGCTTCTCCCGAGGGCAGTGCAGGGCATGGCCACGTCCACCTCCTGCCCTGAGCTAGAAGTTCATGACCAGCACTGCCAGGACGAGGGGCAGGAGTCCTGCAGGAGACACAGGAGCCTCAGTCTGAGCTCTGGATGCATTCGCCCCCCCTTTCCCTCCCAGCCCCAGCCATGCAGCACCTTCACCTTCCTCCCCACCCCTTTCTCACAGCAGCAAAAATACAAACATGACAACAGGCTGCAGCGGAAATAAACCTATTTCAGGTTTAAGTAGAATGTATAAGAGATAATAACGTAAAGACAGCAAGAGTGGGGGTACAACGACCCAGGGTAGGCATTGCTTACCAACAATGATGCTGCTCGCTCCACCTGGAAAGCAAAAAAGCGAAAATGTGAACCTGCACAGCCAGGCAGCACAGTCATCACACAGCCCTGGGCATCTCAGATCAAAGAGTGCACGTGAGAGACAGCTCAAGCAACACACAGAAGGGGACCCCTGCACAGCCCTACATTGTGGGTGTACCCTGGTAAATCCATCTGTGCCAGCTGAGGAACGTGTCCATCAGCCTGCAGGGCCGTGCTGCAGGGCAGCCACGCGCTGCTAGCACGAGATTCCAGCAGGAGCTGCTCCAGCAAGTGCCAACGGCTCAGCTCTTAGCTGAGTTACCCAACTGGAGGATTCACAGCAAAAGCGAGAAATAGTTTTGCTTTGCTTTTTTTTTTTTTTTGGAAGACAGAGACAGGAGATGATCACCTTTGCATTCAGGAGTGGGTGTGCTCCAGACTCCGCTGCTTTGGTCCTTTGCAAGGCACTGAACAGAGCTGCCTCCAGCCAGGGTGAAGCCCTGCTCACACGAATAAACCACCACGGAGCCCAGGGGAAAGGCTGTGCCCGTGCCGTTGTGCGCCCCGTGACCAACGCTGGGGGGCTTCCCGCAGAGAACTTCTGAGGGCTGCTCTGTGGGAAACACCAGCAAGAGGCTGAGTGCTCCTCCCAGCTGAAAACTGTGATGGATGCAAGGAGACGCAGCCAGCATGCACCCAGCAGCAAGCGGGCACTGCGGGGTCTCAGCCCATGAGGTTGCCCACGGAGGTGCCCACTCAGGCTACAAGAACGGTTTCAGCCATTTCCACCACTGTGCCCTACCTGGCTTCAACATTACACCCAATGAAGTGGTGTAATTGTTTTCCATCCAATTGTTTTTATTGTTCCCTGGTAACTACAGAGAAAGAAAACTTTCCTCTGCTTAAAAAATCAGAGAACTATTTTTCCTTCCCTGTAATTTCTGCTCTTTCCTCTCTCCTTTTCAGCATAATCACTGAATGGTACGAGAATATTTCAGCCCAGGCCCCACAGCAGGAGTTAGCACTGCAACCCTGCACTTCACAGCCAACAGAAAGGAGAGGCACAAGAGCAGCCCGAGCCCACCACCACGCAGCTGCACCAGGGCAGCTCCAGGCGTTGTCCCAAGGGCTTCGTGCAGAATTTTCCCTCTTACTTTCACAGGATGGAAGAGTCACGTTCCACTCAACAGCATCTCCTGCTGCCACACACGTGGCAGAAGACGATCCCTTTAATTTGTACCTAAAGAAAGAGAGGAAGGTTAGTGCTGTCCAGAGAACACCCCAGAAAGGGTTCTCCCCCTCCTCTGCCATTGCACGGATGGAGCCATCGAGCAGAAGCTGCCACGAGATGGGCCCTGGCAATCAGGACCACGTGGGTGAGGATGGGCTCATGGTGCTGGGCAGGGGGCACACAGCCAACCCGAGGAGCTCCCCACACCACTCAGTGGGCACTGCCTGGGGCATCTCAGGGGGGAGCACACAGCTGTGCTGGGATCCTGCACTGGGAAATGACTGGGGGGAGGCAGTGCAGGCGGTGTCACAGCCTGCTGAGATCCCTGCCCCTGCCCCCAGCCCTGCTACGTGGGGATCCACTCACTCAGCATTGCAGGAGAACGTCACTGTTGTCCCAAATAGGAAATTGTCTGCAGTCACCACCCCGTTCTGTATTGTGAGAGGAGCACATTGCTGTCCTAGAGAAAAAGGAGTTTGTTCATTGGTCGTGAAGCAGCGATGCCGAGCAATGGGCTCTCAGCTCAGCCCGACAGCAGCAGCATTCAGCCCACACCCCCCCGCACCCCCAGCCTGCTGCTCCTGGCACGTGGCAGGAGGGCTGCTGTCCCACTGCTCAGCAACCAGAGCAGCCTTGAGCAATTCTGCAAAACCTCTGCACTGCTCTAGACAACAAAGACAGACCTTTGTTATGTTAGAACCAGATCAACGTGGTCTCTTTCACCCAACGCTAGTTCTGCCATTGGTGAGCGTGTGGCAATGTGGCCCTGGTGTCAGTCTGGTCTCTGTCACCTGCAGTGGTGACGGCGATGCTGACTCCCTGCTTTGTGGCATACATCAAGCAGGAGAGGCTATGGACAAGGGGCAGTGAGGACAGCTCCATGGCACAGTCTGATCAGCTCTCTGATCACACTCAGGACATTTGGTTACGAAGGGAAAAGGCTGATCCCCAGGAAGAGCCGATTAAAGCTGCTCCCTGGGAAGTTCCCTGCACACACATAACAGCTCTGGATAGGATGGAGCTGTGCTGTTCAGGAAGCAAAGCACGTGGACACGTATGTGATAACTGCACCCTCAGCAGCACGCAGTGTGTTCTCAGTTATCAGGGTAGACCAAAACTCTAGATTTACCCACATACACTTTAAATGGGTTCAACAAGAAACTTCTGGGTGTCTGCAAGCCCAGAGCTGGACACGAACCAACTTCAAAGTCCAGAGCATCTCGAGCACCTCAACCCCTGGCACGGTCAGAAGGGGAACAGAGATACCCACGGGTGCACAGTGCAGAGCCCGCAGACCACGTCGTGTCGAGCAGACAGGTGACCTCCAGAGACTTCCCACTCCCCGTAGAGAAACCCGGCTGACAGCGGTACGTCAGCTTCGTGCCAGCCAGAGAGCTGCTGCCCGCGGTCCCCGTTAGCACGGCAGAAGGGATGCTGGGAGCAGGGCCGCAGTAGCCTGGCAATCAGAGACCAAAGCACAGTCAGCTACAGGAGAGTGCCCTGTGCTCTTCACCGACCAGCACCCAACCCGCAGTGCTGCTCAGCTCAGAGCATGTGTCCCTGCCTTGCTGAGGGCTGGAGAAGCAGCTGCAGCTCTCCTCCATGCACTGCTGCACCACTTGCAGATTGCAAATCCACACCTCGGTGCAGCTGCTTCAGGAAATCAGGTTGCACTCACGTGGGTCACACAGGGGCAGGGACGGCTTCCAGTTGTTGTCTGCGTCGCAGGTGACGGTCTGAGCCCCCACCAAAGCGTGCCCAGGAATGCACTCAAAGGTCACTGTCTCTCCATACGTGTACTCGGTGGCAAAGCTATTCAACTTCTTCCCGTTTTCCACTTCTGGACTTTGACATCTCACCACTGGAAGTGAAATAAGTCACTGAGAACACTTGTTACAGGAACAAAAAGCCCTGCAGCATCACCAGAGCCAGGACACGAGGACCCTCTACAGCCAACTGCCACCATTCTGCCCTACCCCAGCACGACACAAGCACCCAGTGAGCAGAGACATCGCTAAGAAGCTGCACACAGAGCTTTGTTTGCTTACTGTCCTTTAACTAGGTGATGGCAGCAGCTTTCTGCGTGCTGAAGAACCCACGAAACCAAGCCTTGCCTCTGACTATGGCTTGAGAAACCCCATTAGACCAACCTTCTCGTGTTTGTCAGCTCAAGGGAAAGAATTCACGCTGGAGAGGGATGAGAAACAAAGTCATAGGAATAAAGAGAGAAACAAGACACCCACCCACCTTTGCATTCAGGGGCTGGACCGCTCCATATTCCATTGAAGTCAGCATCCATCGTACAGTGAATCGTGGCGTTTCCAATGAGAGAAAAACCACTGTTACAGCTGTAGGTCACAGCCATGCCAAAGGTGTAGTCTGTGTGCACACCGTTGAGCTTCCCATCCACAATCTCGGGAGGTGATGTACAGGGAATAACTGCACGGCAAAGCAACAGCAAGAAAATGCAAGAACATCTCCATCAATACGAAAGGGAGCTCTATCTACTTAAACGAACAAGCAAACAAAAAATCACCAAGAAAAGCCAAAGAAAAGCCCTAAAGCAACCATCTCAACCTGAAGTCTTGAATGCCAATGCTCCTTCAGACTCCAAATATTTTTTTACATGGTAAAACAGCAGAACAGCAGCTATTGTCCATGAGCAGACACTAAGAAGAGCTCTTCTGGGGCAGTTTTGAGGAAGAGATGTACACAACACATTTGAGATCTACTTACTCTCACAGTACGGAACGCTATCCCACACCACATCGTTGTCACTGAGGATGCATTCTGCAGTTGATTTCCCAACTAATCGGTACCTAAGAAAAGATTGATTCTCTTAAAAAAGTGAAAAAACTTGGGAAATTCTGGAAGTTGAACAGTTTCTAATGGCATCCTCTGGAGAAGCTGAACCTTCGGGGAAAAGCAGCTATCCATCCTATACAATGCAACTTTCTCAGCATGCAGGAAATGCAATATTTGATGCAGTCTGAGGACACGATACTTGCAGCACGGGGTGCCAGCTTGCAGGAGCTCCCCACGCTGAGTCTGCCCTGCCACACGCTGTCAGAGCAGGGCTGGTGCCACCAACATCCCCACTGCTGCTCTCTCCTGCTCCCTGCGTCCCTGGGGCACCAAATCCCTCTCCCCAGGACCCAGACAGCCGGACCCCTCGCACAACAGCGAGCACCCATGGGGCCTCAAACGGAAATTGCACTGACCAACCTGCAAGAAGTGAAACTCCCATAATTACTAGCAAGGAGCAGCAGCATATGAAGGAAGTTCTTTTCAAAGCAAAGTTGCAAGCAATTTGCAAAGAACGTGCTCTCACACCCAGAATATAACCTGTTCTGACAGCAGGAGGGAGGCCAGTGCCCACACCTCCCGCTGGCCCTGAGCCTGACAAGGAAACACACCCCAGGCACTGAGAGCACCCACCCTCCCCTCGCCAGCACCTTACCCGGTGTTACAGGTGAAGTTGATCGTCGCTCCGAACCGGAGGTCGGTGTCATAGTGAAAGTTTCCATTTATTATTTCTGGTGCCACACACGACTTTCCTGGGAAGGGAAGTGCCCAGCATTAGCTGCATTTCATTGCGCTGTAATGGCACACAGGTGATGCTGCTGTTCAAAGTCCTTGCAGAGCCAGCACCTGATTTCCCTTCCTAGCGCTTTTAGAAGAGACACAAAATTCACTTTAACTTTCGAGGAACTGAAGATTAAACGTTGCCAAGGACAAAGAGAACAAAGGTTTATAGGCTCACGGAGACAGGAGACTGATAAAGAACAGCGCAAAGGAGAAGGTGGGACCCACAGTGTCAGCACTGGGACAGCGGTGATGGATCCCGCTGCCTTTTCCCCTTTGCACCTTACTTCTGTGGAAATCTATTTCAGCACTTGCACCGTATCAACGGATGGTAAAGTAATTAAGGACAGAGATCATCCCCCAGAGATTAACATGCCTCAGCTCAAAGCGCAGCTCCACTCGGGTGCCCTGGATGGTGCTAAACAGAGAGCCCAGGGTGCATCCCTCCAACCCCTGCGAAACCCTGGGGGGGTCTGGGGACCCCGCACCCATCGCTGGGACCCCACAGCCACCCATCACCAGGGCACTCACCGATGCAGAAGTCGGGGTCTGCCGACCAGGTGGAGTTGGGCAGGCAGGTGACACGGGGGGACTTGTTCGCGTCCCCCACGTACCCTGGGCGGCACCTGTACCGCAGCACGGTCCCAACGGGGTACGAATCGTTGGTGGGGCCGGGGGGCTCCGCAAATGCAAACCTCGGCGGACTCTGGCAGTCACCTGCGGGCAGGGGGAGGAGATCGGGGGGAGGAGATCGGGGGAGTCATCTCGGCGCTTCCCCACCGCCCCGGCCCCGCTGCCCCGGCCCCCACTCACCGCAGGCTCCGGGCAGTGCCAGCAGCACGGCACAGAGCCACAGCAGCCCCATGGCCGCGTCCCTTCCTGCTCCCGACGGCTCTGCCGATGGACGCGACAGCGGCACGGAACAGCACAGCTCGGCACGGCCCTTCCGGGGCGGGCGGAGGCTGTACCTGCCCCCCCGTTCACGCTGCAACGCGCAGATTTTCCGCCTCTGCATGGAAACGACGGGAGGGGCCGGGTCAGCCCCCCCGGGACGGGGCAGGGGAGGGTTCCGCCCGCAATTAGCGGATGAATAATGGCTCTGCGTTGCTCCTCCGCCTCGCAGCAGCCCCCTCCGTGCCCACGTAAGGGTGATGCCGGGCACGGGGCCCTCCTGCTCTGCGGGGTGATGAACAGTCGGCACCTGCACGGGGAAAAGCGCTGCGGCCGGCTGCAACGACAAATGCATGAGCAAAACCGAACAGCTGCATCCTGCTGTGACACCTGCAGCGCTGCCCGTTGTCTCTCACCAAAACATCAAAAAGAAAAAATCTTTGCGAACACCGTGAAACCAACAAGTCAGTCTGTGCACTCCCCACGTTGCCACCGTTTGTCCCCGCGTCGAAACAAACGCGAGCAGAGCACCAACCCCGCGTCCGGCACCGACGTCGCCTCCGTCATCGCGGTCCCCAGGGAAAGCTGTGACCGCCCCCAGCGTGACACAGCAGCAGCGATCAGCCCGGCGACCCGTTCCCTCGGGCACATAAGGACGCTGCAGAGCCCTCTGAAGAGCCCCAGGAGAAGGTTGGATTAGGAAATGTGAAAAAAAAACAACTCGGGATGCCGGTGTTGCTTGTTTTGTATTCCTTTCATTTGCAAAACACTTTCACTATAAATACAACAGTTTGCAAACTCTTATCTATGTACCAGTAAGGGAACTTTAGGGGAAAAAAGTAGTTTAAAAAATACAAGTAAATCTTGCAAGAATGTGCAAACAGAGTGTTTAGTATGGAATAATTTCCTACTGGAAAGAAACGTTTATTGGATATTAAAACCTCACTTTAATGCAAAAATGTTTTCTTTGTCCCCAAAAAAGTAAAAAAATATATAGGCACCAAAATGACAGGGAGCTGAATCTGAAGGATGCTTGAACCTCCTGCTTCTTTACAAAGAAATTCTTCGTTGTGAGGCAAGAAATCTGATTTCACATTGCCTTAGTGCACTGAAAACTTCATTACGGCAGTGTCAGGAGTCGGCAGTGACTGTCCCCTCCGATGGATTGGTTTTATGCCCCTCCTGGCATGGTTGCTGTTCTTCATCTCCTGGATTTGGCTTGTACGACCTGAGGAGACAGAAAAGAAGGGAGAAGTCTATAGAAATAACAGCAATTTAATTACATGAAAAGATAGTACCCAGCCACAGAAGTGTATACCAAGTTTAACTATCATCTCTCAAAGCTGAAAAGGAATTGCTTGGCTGTCATTAGGACAAAGCTGGGGGATGAAGATCAGCAGCTGGGCTCACTTACCCTTGTTGCTTCACACACCACTTCCTGATGCTCCAAGCTACAATCCCGGCAGGTCCTTGGGAAGCAAGCACACAAGGAAAACCAAAAAATAAGCAGGAAATTCGGTGTGTAATTTGAGTGAAATAGGCAGTTTGATAGAGGAGTGGCAGCAAAATTCACTGCTCTGTGGCACTGTCCCCACCTAGAGGCTCCTTCTCAGCCAGAATAATGCAAAACCCCTCTGCTACCTCTGGGTACAAGCACAGAAACCACAGAAACCACAGAATCCCTTTTGCAACAAGGATGCTCCAAGTTTCACTGATCTCTCATCTTTCAAAGTCTGCCAAAGCCTTTTAAACCATCATCATCACTGAAGGGGTAACGGGTTATCACATCCACCTCTTTGGCTTCCTTCAGCCTCAATTGGTGTAATGCTTTACACTAAGAGAAACATCACCCATCCATAACGCTTGTGCTGCTGCATCACCCAACAGCAGGGACCCAGGAATCCAGAGAAACAGCATCAGGAGTTTTGAAATGAAGAAGCCTACACGCTGACTCTGGATATTCAAGTAACAGCTTTGTGTTAGGAAAGTATATTTTCAGTTTTAAACTACTTACCAATGATGCTAGGGACGAGGATAAGTGCTGGAAAAGAAAATAATAAAAATGATATTAAAAAAAAAACGAGACCACCCAACGTGGGTGCAATTATAGCAATTACAAAGAACCTAAGGCAGAAATCTTTCCCTGCACTCTTACGTAAAATGTAGTGATTCTCTGACGGCTTCTCCTCTGCCTGTTCGGTTGAGTTTGTCTCTGCTGTAGTGCCAGCTGGAGTGGGAGAAGCTAAAGGAGAAACAAAGTTATTTTATATAATATTCTGTTTGCACCCAATGTATGTAATGCTTCAGTGAGGTGTGGACGTAGTGAGAGCTGTGGAAGAGTCCCGCAGGAACCCCGTGGTGGTGCCACGAGTCCCAGACAGAGGGGAGTGCCCCGTTCCTCGGGGTCTTATTGCCCGTTTTTGTGGGACATCAAACATAAATCCGTTCATCCGTCAGCTTTCCATCACCGATACGCTTCAGATGCTGTGTGCTGCACTTGAAGGGAAAAACACCCAGCTGTGCACGACGGTGCTCACGTTGCTCTTTGGTGGAGCTGAGCTCCGCACAAAGCACAGGCTCTCTAACAAAGACGGCTCTGAGCCCACATTTCTCCCCTGGAAGCAAATCCAAAGGGAATTCCTGCCCAGACTGTGGTTCTCTCCTGTCTGAGGGGTGGGAATCTGGAGTAACAGCTGCTGGGCTGTTCCCTATTTCCTTTACCCCAGCTGTCTGCTTTCTGAGACTTAATTTGGTCAAATCCACACCCTCCAGTGTTTTTTAATACAAATATTCCGTGTCTCCAGTCAAGCGCTGGACAACCTCACTCACCCTGACAGGTCGGAAGCCGAGTCCAGGCCACTCCATTTCCCCTAAGGAAACACAGGATGAAGGGTGCCTTTGCCGTTAAGGTGTACCTGTGGTGGAAAGGGACATCCCCAGCTCAGCGTGCTGCTGCCCACCCACCCCGGAGCGGGGCTGGGGGCTCGGGATGCAGAGGGCATCCTCACACTCACCCCTCATCACAAACAACCTCAGCTCTTGCACCAAACAGGTGATTTGTTGCAACCACACTGCCGTGCTCTGGATTTGCTGGCGGACCACAGGATTGCTCTAAAAAAGAAGATTATCCTTAGGGCACTATAAGGATAAGGGGGAAAAAAGGGTAAAAGCACTGACATACTTTTCATGGTGATACGGCAATGTCAAACCAGGCATCTGATGCTGTTTCATCCTACATTTTAGTATTTAAATTTCATCATTTAGAAAAAGCAAACCTAAAGCACCAGCCAGAGGTGGAAGCCCAAACGCAGCACTAGGGATGCGGCTGTGGGAGGATGCAGGAGAGAACGGAACCACGCAGAGACACTCACTTTGGCACAGCTCAGGAACTTCTGACCATGTTAAATTTTCATGGCAAGTGCTGGTGGGGAGCCTGTCCGTGCTGTTCTCGTAGCCTGAGCTGCAGACGTAGTTCACAGTGATCCCAACAGCATAAAAATTCTTCCTTCCATCTTCTTCTGATAATTTTGCAAAATTCACCACCGGCGGGCTGCTACAGCTACCTAGCGAGGAGGACAACAAGGTGTACAGTCCCAAAGCAAAAATAACAACATTTTGCCTTCAAATACGTATAAACATAAATACAACAGCAGTGCACAAGCCTCTCTTAAACTGCTCCTGAGTCCTCCAAACTCAGCCCTCAGCTCTGCCAGTGCTTCTCAGCTGTTGTTCTTCACCCGGTTGCTGTGCCTCTATTTATCTATTTTTATTAACACATAGGTGCCAGCACAGGGCTCCAAGGCACCAGGCAGAGTTACAAGAAGGGAAAGCAAGAGGTTCTCTGATGAGCAACTTGACCGTGTGTTAATCCTGATGAGGAAACCCTTACGACAGCGACTGCCAAAGCCACAGCTGCTTTCAGAAGCAGCCCCGAGCAATGTCAGAGAGTGAAACACTCACGGTCGCAGAACTCCTGCAGGCTGGACCACAGGGAGTTCTCCAGGCACTGGATCGTATCCGTCCGTGAGGGGATTTTCACAAAATCCTGAACGCATCTGTACGTCACTTTGGAGCCAACTGGGAAGCTTTTCTGGTGTGCAATGTCCTCCGGGGGCTCTGCCCTGGTTAAAGTGGGCAGCAGCCCGCAGTAACCTGCAAGAATAAAAGCAGATTTAGGAGAGCTCTGCTGCCTTCGTTAGCGAGTGGGCAAGGCACAAAGGCACAAAGACACACAGACACACCACGGACACACGGACACGCGGTGCTGCACGCAGAGCCCACAGCACCCACGGAGCAGCCCCCACCCGCTCCCCCCACGGCCGGGGCTCACCGCACACCGCGGGCAGCAGCAGCAGCAGCGGCAGCAGCGAACGGCACCGCCCGGAGCCCATCGCTGCCGTGGGGCATCTGCAGAGCACCGGGCAGCTCCAGCGGCCCCGGCCCCGGCCCCGCCCGCTCTGGCTCCGGCCCCGCCCGGAGCTGCAGCCGGGGGCTCCCGGCCTCCGCCGCGGGAGGAACGGAGGAGCGAGGCCGCCCCTTGCGCCGGGATACAGCGGGGCAGTGCGCTGGGATCGCTGCCAGCGAGGGCCCGGTGTCACCCACCCCCAGGACCCGGCAGCCAACACCTCCCTTTGTGACCCACAGAGAATGACGTTTCCACCGAGAAGCTCAGTTATCTTTTATTATTTTTTTTTAAACTATTTTTTTTCCACTAAGATCGAAGCTCCGTCAAAAGCATTTGCAATGTGGCCAAGAGATGTTTTCTTAAGGGAGGAATCGGGCAGCCTGGGTTGTATGTTCCTCCCAAACCCGTGCTGGTGAGCACTGCTGACAGATCACACGGAAATCACTCAGCCACGGTGTGAACGGGGTCAGCGGCTGCGTTGTGTATAAAGGATGTTGGCAACAGAAAGAAAACACTCTAAACGCTGGGAATTCTCTTGTATCGGGTTATGGCAGCGACCTCGGGGCAGGAAAACAAAGTGCTGAGCAGCATCCGACCCCGCAGGCGGGAGCTGCCCCGGGGGTGCGCAGCTGAGCGCGGTGATAGCGGAGCGGCTCTGCCCGGCCGCTGCCCGCCCGCCTTATCGCGCTCCGCCACCCCTTCCCCGCTCGGCAGCGATCGGCCCGAGCAGATGGCAAAGGCAGAGAGGGAGCAACACAGCCACTGCTGCTCGGTGCTCCGATGCAGCTGGAGCGTGCCCAGGCTCTGGCTGGAGCACCGCGAGGTTTCCAGAGAAAGCAGCCAGCAAAAACATGTGTGGGGCGGCCAGCTGCCCTCAGCCTCCCTCCCTCTCCACCCTCCGGTCCCCCGCACAGCCCCAGGGCAGACACCAACCCCATTTTGCCCCCCAGAGAGATCCACAGGGGCAGGCAGAGAGGATTCCTATGGGTGTGTGTCCCTCTGGACTGCCCACCTCTGCTTTTCATCCTGCTTGCTGGGAGCTTTCACGTTCCCAAACGCTGCTGCAAGGATTGCTTTTCTTTCTTTCTTTCCTTATTTCTCAGAAACAAAATTTCCCTAGGAGGCCATTTCGAAGATAAATGTGGAAGAATGTTGATAAATAATTGATTTGACAGCAAATCTGAATAATATCACATTCTCGAGATGTCTCTAGCAGCCAACACCTTCCCGAACAGAACATAGACACACACAGAAGGAGCAGTGGATGGCTGAACTCACCACCTATCCTTTAGAAACCATTACCATTTATTATTACGTGTAAATAAAGACCCAGAAAGCCACCTAACCATAAGGCAAGTGAAGTTCTGTACAGGACAAAGATGACAGCTGACAGCACAAAACACACTGCTGCTTTCCTCAGTGCAGTATGACAACGTGAGAGCACATTTTGCAGCACACAGCATGCTCCCAGCATCGCTGACTGCAGGCCGTGGCCGTTCTCTCTCATGCGGTCCCAACAGAAATATAAGCTGCAAAGAACCAATATTTGCCTGATACACCAAAAGCTTTTCCTAAATGAAGTGCTTACAGTACCGAAGAAGTGAAAACAAACATCCAATTTCATGTGCAAAGTGCTATGGTTTCCTAAGAAAAACGAAGGCAGAGCTTTGCAAGGCGAGGAAGTCAAGTGTTTGTTTCCCAGAACCACGCTGGCAGCAGGGGCACCTGCAGCAGAATCGCTGCTACAGACACGAATTCCTGTAGCTAAGGGAGCACCACAGCCCAGCAGAGATATTTGAGTCTCCTTTGCAGCCTATCTCCTGTGTCTTTGTGTTTACTGATTGCTGTGGCAGCAGGTCTGTGTTGCTAACGAATGAGGAAATACGTGGTGGTGGAAACTCCTGCTGTGATTGTGTCACTGCCCAGCTCTGACCGAAATTCTGCAATGAGCTTTGGAGAAACCACCGCTCCCTGCCCCCAGCGAAGCCCTCAGCTCAGCAGGGATTGCAAAGTGGGTCTGTGGCAGAGCTACGTAATTCCTGAAAATCTCAGATGGGAGAGGCAGCTATGGGAAGCAGCCAACTCTTAACGCTAGGAATTTTCAGTGGTTTTCTTGGAACATTAAAACATATCACAATTTAGAACATATTTTGCATACAAGACAGGCCTGGTATTTCTTTGCTTTAAAACAGAGAGTCTGAATAAGTGCAACCATTGCAGGAGGCACTTTAGAAACAGAATACAGTGATGGGTTTGCATGGTTTGTACCTACAGTGCTATTTTCTTTCAAAAAGAAAGCAAAATTTAGGCTGTGGGATGCCACTGAACTGTGTGCAGAGCTGCATGCAACAGCAGTCTGCAGCCATGCAGGTAAAGTGCAAATGCCTCCTCTTGGGGTTTCCTCGCCAGGTGTCCCTTTGTCACGGTGTCACCAGAGGACGGAAGCCACATCCTGCACGAAGAGCTTCAGAACCACGCGAGATCTCTCTGTGCTCAGCATCCTGCTTCCCACAGCCATGGGCACAGCCTGGGGAAGGGAGGGCTCATGCAGGGATCTGCCTTAGCTTCAAGGAGAGGGAAGCTCTCTGCCCGGAGGTTCCTGCCCAGAATTTTAAAGAACATTGGTGCTGCTTCCCCTGTCCCAGCCCTCGCGGCATCGACGTGGATTTCTCAGGATTCTGCTTTGGGATGGGAGAGTTCCTGCAGCGTGATACAAAGCGATGCTTCCCACAGTGCAGCAGGGAGTAGAGCTCGTGCCAGGCTGCTGCTTGGACCCAGCCTTCTGTAATGCTAGCAGTCATAAAGCAGTAAAAAAGGAAAACCAACAGGAAGAGGTTTTTAGATCTATTTCCATTCTGAAGCATGTGATAGAGCAATGTAGGATAAAAACAGGACAAAGCTTTCCCCTTCCCTTCCCTGCTGTTTTCTCTTGGATGCTTCCAGTCACTTTGTTACCACCAAGGGCCCAACATCCCCTCCTTCCACCTCCTTTAAGGCCTCTTTGGAGCCCTTTCCATACACTGAGAGCACTGCATCCAGGCTTTGCAAACAGCCTCATGACAGCCCCAGTGTGTGCAGGTCCATGCACGAAAAGCCACCACCACTGGGGACAGATTTTCTTTCTGCAACCCAAGAGACGGTCCAAGTTCACACCCAAGAAACGTTTTTGCCAGCTGTGCAGAGGGCCTTATGCCTTTGTCATTTAGGATTTTATGCTTATGGTTCCCACCCTGACACTGTTTCCAGCACACCCGACACTCACCGTTCCTACAGGTACAACAATTCTTTGCAACGAACGGGAAATCGGTGGTAGCAGCACTTCTGCCACGTCCGGGCTCTCCGGGCTGCCCGCGACCTCGCTGGCGTGGAACAAGGCAGAGTCAGTGGCTGCCCCAGCACAGGCAGAGCCCAGCACCCAATGGCCACGTCCTATAGCATCACTTCTTGTTTCCCAAGACAGCGCAAACGTGTCAAACAAAACCTCCAATGGGAGGGCAAGGAAAGCAATGACAAATGCTTCCATAATAAAGCTTCTATAAAGCTTCTGTAAGAGGTCAGTGCAGCCCAACCCGAACTTGGAAGCAGATGCCCTACCAGTAACAAGTACAAATCACACAAGGAAACCTTACAGATGAAAGCAGGATGACAAATTAAACACTCACTTCCACAAAGAGCTGTGATTTTTGACCACTTCAAGTTTTCAAAGCAGCGAGATTTTGGGAGGATGCCATAGAGCCCCATGTACTTGGGAGGACACGGAGAGCGTTGCTTGGTTCCAGCAGAGTAGTAGCTTTGGGTTTTGTACAAAGGCACAACAAACTTGAGTGCTGAGGTAGCACAGTTCCCTATCACAGAAGAGAAACACGGGAGGGAATGAAAGCTCGACATACAGGACTGGGAACAAACCCTCAGTCCAAGGAATCATAGAAACATAGAACCACTAAGGTTGGAAAAGAGCTACAAGATCATCAATCCTGACTGTCCAACACCATTTGAACGAGTTCTGCCCATCTCCTGATGAGTCCCAGGAGAGGTGCTGCACTCACCTGCTGTCCTGGAGAATGAAGAAGAATGGGAGAAGGATTTGGTGCTTTGGAGTGACTTTTTATAGAGGATGATTTTCTTTTCTTTCTTTGTGAGAGCCTTTTTGGACGGTTGGATGCCCTTTCTTTGGGAATCTGAAAAGAATGAAAATCGTGAAGCTCATTGAATGGCTTTTTTGTAGAAATGTTATTAAGAGAAAAATTAAGTCTGGAAATGTGTGCTTAATTCAATATAGAATCACTTCAACTCACAGTGGGGAGGAGGACTCCTTTCCATTCCTTTTGCTCCAAGTTTGACAGATATGCTTTTCTCTGTGTAAAAACAGCAAGCATTGGTACAAGCCCTCCGTCCCAGGCACGTCACTCCTCCCTCACTCAGCAGCACTGCCTGTTTCCTTTTTCACATTGCAATATGTCTCACATTGACACGTCCTGTGCTAAGCAATCACATCATGTTCAGGTGCTGCAGACTGAATACCGAACTCATAACGATCCCAAAACTGAAGGGAAAGTCACCTTTACACTCCGGTGCTGCTCCATTCCAGACTCCATTTGCTTTGTCCGTGCTCGTGCAGCGGATGTTGACGTTTCCAATGAGTTGGAAGCCAGGGTCACAGCTGTAGGTCACTGTTGAGTTGTAAGCAAATTTTTCCACACCTTCACCATCGTGCTTCCCGTTGCTGATTTGAGGAGGTGAGGGACAGGTAATTACTGCACCAAAAAAAGTGAATATCAGTGTTACTAAAAGCCTCAGTAATAATGAAAATGTGAAATGTTTCTTAAGAGTTCACCTCAGATTTTAAGAGAATTAACATTTTGGGCAGGTGAAGTTGGGTCACTACCACTGCCTTGTGCTCAGCTCGTCGTGCCCTGGCTCTTCATCCCTAAAGATCTCATCCCATCTCCTCCACTGCTAACCTTATGCCATGAGAAATATTTTGTCAGGAGAAAATATTTTGATTTTGTGGGAGCAAAAGTGCTGAAATGCAGTGTCAGCTGCAGAACAGATGCTTTCAGCTGCAGTGCTGGTGACAGATCTGCCACAGAACAAAGAAAAACAAACCCACTGTGATGATGGGGTTATCCCAGACCTTAGTGTGAGGATCTACAGAGGTCAGAGTAGGACTGGGTTGGTCTTACATTCACAGGTTGGGAGCTTGCTCCACTCAACATCATCTCCTTTAAGCCAACATCGGATGAAGTTCCTCCCGTTTAGTTTGTACCTAAGCAAAAACACACGATGAAGAATATTTTGTAACTACTCAGAAACTGAGAACATTTCCCCCCCCCCGATATCAGTGTGAGCAGGGGCAGGTGGGTGCAGTATGAATCTGCATTTCACGGGTTTGCTTGCTGGGAGCTGACACCCTGCCCTGGCACCTATCTGATCCCTGAATTACATTGTTCTGTTCTGAAAATTCATCATTCACTTGGATACAAGTGACAGCATCTAATACTGCTTCAAGGGAAAACATTATCCCTCCACCCTGACGGGTATTTCCAAAGATGAGCTGAACCACAGCAGGGCGGGACATGCTGTCATTTCCCTAAGGTCCACCCTGAGGGAATATTTGGGGGAAAAAAAAGCTCTGCTGTGCTCGAAGCCGCTGCACAGATGGCCAGAAGGAGCCAAGATGCCAGCTCGCTCTTGCTGGGAGGAGGGAACACGAGATGGAGATTGAAGAGCTTAACTTTGCAAGCCTGCAAGTGTGCAAACACTGCATATGTGCCGTGGTTGGAAGCTGGGAGAAAGCATGAGTCAGCTCTGACTGCTGGAAAGTGTGTTTCATTGTTGATTCTTCAGAAAGTTCTTAAAATTCAAGCATAACCCATTGTTATTCAGTATATCACAAACATGCTAAGAGCCTGCAGTCAGCAGCAGCACCAGCTCAGGACTCACCCCTGGTCACAGAGCACGCTCGCCCGTGCTCCGAGCAGCAGATCCCTGGGGGGCAGGGTCCTGCCCGCGGGCGGTGCTGGGGGGGGACCGCAGGACTTCCCTGCAGAGAGCGAGGGCAGCGTGAGCTCCATCCCATGCCTGGGCAGCAAGGTGTGAAAAAGACATTGCTGCTACATCGTGTGTCTTAATGCCGTATGGATTTCACCAGGAGCTATGCTTTGTCTTCGAGGTTCAGTGCTAGAAACACTCCCTGCCAGCTGGCATTTGTCCCATGCATACGCTGTGTCCAGCTGCAAACATTACGTGAAAATCAAAACAGATCTGTGCATGCCAACAGAAAATAAAGAACACTTCCAAATAAAATTAATAACTCCTGCTGCTAGGACTTACTGAAAGATTGACATCAAGGAATATCCACCTGATTTTGTGCTAAGCATGCGGCCATGGGGACACATTTCAGCACGGGGCAGGGATGCTAAGCAGGGACAGAGGCTGATACTCACTCCGGCACAGCTCAGCGACCTCTGACCATGTCAGGTTGTCAAGGCAGGTGCTGCTGGGTGAGATTTCTGAGCTGTTCTCGTAGCCGGGGCGGCAGACGTAGCTCACAGTGGACCCAATAGGAAAGAAATTGATGGTCTCATCCGCCTCGGACAGGACAGCAAACTGCAGCCTTGTCGGGGTAGCGCAGCTCACTGGCAACCAAGGAGAGCAGGTGTGAGAGCTGCCCAACGAGAGGCACGCAAAGCAGAGCCTGAAACTGCAGAAATGCTTGTTGTGGAGCTCGTGGGGAGCTCTGCATGCTCATCACAGGTCACCTCTGCTCTGCTGGGCTGCAGCCCTGCTGCGTGCACCTATAGCAAAGTGCAGCTCACGATGCACTGACCGCATGCACAAAGCTGTTGGCAGAGCAGAAGCCGTGCAGTGACAGCAGCCTCTGCCCTCTGGGGCTCAGCATCATCAAGGCTGCACCCCATGTACCCCATGCACCCCATCACTGCGAGCACTGCACCCACAGCAGCAGCTGAAGGGAACCGTTCTGCACCTCGTGGTGCCATTGCAGAGCAGCTGCTGCAGGAGCTTTAAGCAAGAGGGGGAAGCTTTAAGGGCTGCCAGGGGAAGGGCTATTTACGGCCGCAGGGATCACGCAGCTCCGACCAGCGTGGGCCGGGCAGGCACTGCACCGTGTCCGACGTCCCGGGGACCCTGACAGCACCGTGCAGACACGTGTAGGTGACCCTGGACCCCACCGGGAAGCTGCTGGGCTGCTCGGCGCCGGAGGGCTCAGAGTGGGCCATGAGAGGTGGGGGCCCGCAGCCACCTGTGGCACGAGAAGAGCCCTTAGGGTGAGGACCCCACTCCTCAGCCCAGTGAGCATCCGGGGGGGGCAGCTTGGGATGCTCCCCTGAACAACAGCACCGGGCTGAGCTGCAGCCTGGGAGCACCACGGCTCCAGGATGGTGGCATCACCCTCCCCATCCCCTGAACAGCAATGGGGGACCCGGGGAGGTCTCAGTGCTGCCCCCATGCATCCCAATGCCCATACTCACTGTGAGCCACAGGTGTGCCAAGGAGCCCCAGCAAAGCCAGGAGCAGCGCGGGGTGGCTGCACCCCTGCACCACAGCAGCATCCCAGCAGCTTGGGGTGCCCCGGTGCTTCCCCTGTCCTCCAGACTCCATCGCAGCAGCTCTGTGCTGCTCTGCTGAGCGCTGCTGGCTCCCAGGGGCTGTTGTGGAAAGCTGGGAGGAGATGCAGCAGCGCAGATGCAGCCAGGCTGATGGAGCAGTGGAAACCCTCCCAGAACTCACACAGAGCTCAGCCCTCCTGCAGGGACACGGAGCAGCAGGGCGGGGGTCACCCACGTCCTCCTGCCCCGTGCAGGGCTGGGGGAATCCCCCAACCACTTATTTGACACGAGATTGTGCTGTCAGGGCAGAAAGACCCCCCAACCCCACCCTCGAGCTGCATCCAAGATAGAGAAATGCCTGCTTAGTCATGTGCTGGCAGGAGCAGTGCTGCTATTCTGTGAGCAGAGTTACTGAAACTAAAATAGAAGTGTTTTCTTCTCGACTGTTAATTTTTTTCTGATTGCCTGACTCATTTGTAATTAGGAAGGGATGTGAGCGGACCCATCTGTGCCCTGGGACACACTGAAATATCCCATCTGACATCAGCTCAGGCACTCAGGCGCTTTGCTAGGAACACCCAGAGCACCCAGATCTCGTTCATGTTCATGGGCTCTGAGCACTGCACGGGGCTCAGCTCTCACAGAGCTGCCTGGCCCCAACACCTGCCCTGCTCACAGCCTGCAGGATGCCCATGGTTACACGTCTGCTTTTATTGCACTCCTGAATGGAGCTCCAGCTTCCTTCATCACAGAGGTGTGAAAAGGGATAATTGTTTATTGCACAAGAAAAATCATCGCTGTCTGATTCTCTATACTTAAATTTACAACATCTATTCTTAGCATTTGCTGACACAGAGATGTGGAAGAGGACACCAACACAGATATGTCTCAAGCACAGCACTGGGCAAGAATCCTGTTACCACTTTGAAACCCAGGGATGAGCAACCAGGCTTTGCAAACCTCCGTAACTGCCCGTAACTGGATGAATAGAACCATGACGTAGGCACCAGGAAGTGATGCAGTTCAACACTCACTCCCCTGCTATTTCTAGACGGGTGAGGTATGCCAACGCCTATAGCCTGGCTGGGGGCAGCTCAGCGAGGGCAGAGGCACGAGCAGAGGTTTACAGCAGAGGCACCCCAGAGAGCCAGCAGTCACCTCTGAACTCAGTCCCACTTTTCCTGGCTCAGCACCGTTTGTGCAGTGACTCAGAGAAGCTCAATTTAACTTCTTGCTGTGCTTCCTAAAGCAAAAAGTCAAACAAGTTTGTTAAATAGCAAATCAAGCACATCAGATTTAAGGATTAGAGCAAACACCTCTCTGTGCCCCAACATCTAGCACGACAGAAGTGATCTGATTACACATACAAACACGACCTACAGTCACTAGGAGCCTTCTTCTAGATACTCTGGCTGCATGAACTCTGTCCAGAGGAAAGGTGGTTCATTGCAGCGTTGCAGGACCTCCTCAGTTCAAGCCTTCTAATTCCACCTTCAGCTTTTGAATCTCCAGAAATAGTTTTTGTATTTCCAGCAGAGTTTTCACGTCCGCTATAGGCAGACCACAATCAGCTACCCCTTGAACACGACGAACCTCTTCGCATATGTCAGCAACACCTTGCTTCTGTTAGAAAGTGGAACAAAAAGAAAGCAGAAAAAAAAAAACCACATATGATTGCACAGCAGTGAATGGAGATTCACACACTGCAGCTCTGAGGCTGCACTTCTGCCCATCTGCTATGTGCTGGCTTTATGTAGCCTCATCCCCCATCATGGCAATAGAGCAAAAGCATCAGGCATTCACTTTCCATCTGAAATCAGGCAGCATTCATCAAGAGCTCAGCCACGCCACGGTACTTACACACTTGGGCAACGGTGTCCAGTTGCCGTCAGCCAAGCATGTGGCTGTCCAAGAGTTTTCTCCATCTCCTGAAAAGTGGAATCCCTGAAGGCACTCAAAGGTAACAGTGGTGTTTGCTGGGTACCACCTCTGACCATCGCCAGTGCCCGTCAGCCTTCCATTGGCAACGAGTGGTTTTGGGCACAGAACTGAAAGCGAATCACACAGCAGAAAGCAGCTCAGCGAGGGGATCGTCGGTGTGTCGGCAGAAAACCAAGCGTGAAATTCGTGTGGGATGAGTCAATGCAGGTGGATTGAAACCTGCAGAGCAGCAAAGCCAGATGTTGAAGCCGGACCCACCTGGTTGGCATTTGGGCAGGGGCGGGTGCCAGGCACCATCCTCCAGGCACCGGCTCTCAGCATCACCGTGCAGCACGAAGCCTTCGTTGCAGGAGAAGTGCACAGATGTCCCGTAGGGGAACGTGTGCTGTGGCAGAGCCATCTTCCCATGCTCAACAACGGGCCTGGGGCAGCGAACCACTGGGGAGAGAGCAGAGGGCTGCGTTAGGGGGATGCTTTGTCCCCTAGGACAGAAAGAGGGTCAGGGGGATGAGGGGCTCCTCCTTATACCCTGGCTTTGTGCATAGACTCACCCCTGCACTCTGGGGCAGGGCTGCTCCATGTCAGGTTGACCCCATCATCAGAGGTGCAGTAGATGGACTCAGCCCCGATGAGGGACAGCCCCGCGGCACAGCTGTACTTCACCTCCACGCCGTAGGGGAAGAGGTCGGTTCTCAAGCCGCTGTGCTGCCCGTTGGCGATCAGCGGGGGGGGGGCACAGACTGCGAGAGAAAAGAGACGAGATGCCGAAGTGCATGGGATTTCCTCTCCGCGTGGATTTTCTCCACGCGCTACGGAGATACGATTCCCGGCTCCCACCGAGCAGACCCCGCTCGGGCTCACCCTTATCGCAGAAGGGCACCGGGGGTCTCCACGTCCCGTCGGACCAGCACTGCGCCCTCTGGCTGCCCCACAGCACGTAGCCCGGCTCGCACTGGAATTCCACCAGCTGCCCGAAGGTGTACTTGTCTCTCTTCTCGCTCGTCTCTCTCCCGTGGCTGATGGCCGGGCTGGGACACTGCACCACTGGGAAACACCAATGTCAGAAAGCTGCACGGACCAGACCCCCTCAGGACTGTCATTACGTGATATCAGGCATTTCCCTTGGAAGGCAGGATGCTCTGCGCCCTGTGACTGGCTGTAGATGGCACTGAAGGGACAAGGCATTGCTGCTGTTTGAACAGCTAAACGATGAGCATGAGCTTCAGATGTTTCTTTTCAGCCATGCCAGCCCTCCAACAGCAAAACTATTACTGAGAGCCAAAACACTGCCAAATAGAATCACAAAATCACAGCACTGCTGGAGAGAGGACTAAGAATTTTATGTTATTTCCACATCTTTGAATCAATGCTTTGTGGGTGAGGCAAAGAGAACGGAATACTCACTCTGGCAAAGCGCTGGGACTGCAGACCATGTGAAATTTTTAAGGCAAGTCGTGGTGGGAGACACTCCGGGGATCAACATGTACCCATTTCTGCAGGAGTAGGTGACGGTCGAACCCACCAGGAGATCGTGCTGAGGCCTTCGGTCGGCGTGGTCAACAACAGGGGGCTGGGGACAGCGACCTGGGGCCGGAGCAGGATGCTCAGAGCCACCAGGTCTACCCCAGGGATGGGGCTGAGCCCTGCCTCTGGGGTCTCAGCCCACCCTGAGGCACTTTTGGCAAAATAAACCCATGCAATGACATGGGAGGGAGATTAAGAAGGGAGACGATGTGTACCTGGGATGCAGGCAGGGGTCCGTGGCTGCCACCTGCCACTGTTCAGGCACCGCACGGTGCTGCTGCCCGCGGGGACGTAGCCTGCATCGCACTCGAGCACGGCCGTGCTCCCAGGGGTGAAGGTCTGCATGGGTTTCAGCTGCCCATGTGCGATCGTTAGGGCCGGGCACTGCACCTCTGTGGGGCAGCAAAGGGACAGGAGTTTGCAGGGGGTTTTACTGCATGGTCACTGCACCGCTGCCCCACAAACTCAGCAGTTTAAGAGTTGGGGCAGGGAGATTAGGGGTTAATGGCAGCAGGATTCCAGGGTACAGTCCTTCCATCACCCACAGACCCATCACTGGTTCTGCCCTTTGCTAACTGTGGCTGTTGGGTGGGGATCCTGCACCGGCATTATGGGTAGTGAGGGGCTCACCAAGAACTGTACAGCCTCTGTCCCACACCATTGCTGCCCAACAAAAAACTTTGTCTGGCTGCTGCACCTGCTGCAAGAAACTGGGACTGGGCACAAGCTGACAGCAGGGAGAAAACTGAGGGCAGATATCAGTGGGATTTCTATATGCCTTGCAGCAGAGGCTGGCAGGTCAGCAGCTGCAGTGCTGCTCTGCTGGGAGCAAACCAGGTCAGCACAGCAGCATCGAGCCAGGGCTGCACACCCAGGGCTGCGCTCAGTGGAGCCTCCTCACCTGCTCAGCTGAGCTCAGTGGTGGTGGTTGGTTGGGGCAGCACACTGCTGAGCAGCACCCTGAGTTAAAGCACAAAGGCACAAAGCAAGCAGTGCTGAGCTGGGGCAGCAGGGGAGGGAGCTCTGCACCCTGGAGGAGGTGCTGATGGTGCTTGTTTTTAACACCAGCATCAACTTGCAGGCAGAAGCAGCGAGTTTTTCCTCTTGCAAGTGTCACCAGCGAGCAAAGCTCTGCTTCTCACACCCCCGGGGCGCGTGACCCCCAGCACAGCCCTGCCTTCAGCACTCACATACCAGCCTTCTTCCTGACACTGCTCAAACTGCAAATGACGACCCCTTTAATTAAATGATTAAGCCATCACCTGTCTGATGGATTTTCCCCATCCTACCATCGTCCTCATCTTGAGCCTCAGAGCAGCAGGGCGTGCTCCAGCCCCGGGAAGAAGCTCTTGGCTACAGCAGACAGGTGGGTCCTGGCCGATGCTCTGCCTGCAGCAAAGCCCCGAGCTCTGCACAAGGACCTGACCCAGGGCTGAGCCTGCAGCCCTCCAGGCAGCCATCCCCCAGCATGAGTGTATTACAAAACATTCAGGAATTTGGATTGTCTCTTTGCAAGCATTCGGGTGTGCAACAGCAGAGGGGAAACAGACGCTGAGCAGCAGCAACCAAGCTGTAGACACATTTACAAGGGCATCAGAAAGAGGTTAGCAGTGCCTGCAGCCAGGGGATGTCTCCGCAGCCTGGTTATTGGATCAAAAAGCAAAGCTGAGCCATGGAAGCAAGGGAAGGTGGCAGGGTGTGGGACTCACCCAGGCTCCCGGCCGGCTGCAGCAGCAGCACCGCCAGCAGCAGCCCCATCCAGCCCAGGGGCACCCGCATGGTGCAGGAGCTGTGGGGCGAGCACCGGCCGTGCCCCAGGCAGGCAGCACCCTGGGGGAAGGGGAAGCAGCTGTAGGAAGTCGGGGACAGGCCAGGCGGGCCACGCTGACGGCAGGACCTTGCTCCTCCTGCACTGCCTGGGAACAACAGGGAATGAAGCTATTTTCTGGGCAGAGCTGCTCTGCACCATGCTGGCCTCGTTTCTGGAGCAGAAGGAGCAGCAGTTGGTGCATGGGGCTGTGCATCCCTCTCCTCTTCACCCAGTCCCACGGAGCTGCTGCGTTCAGGGAACAGCAGTCCTCGCCCTAAGTGCTGAGGACCCTTGCTTTGTACCACCCATAGGGCAGAATTACTGGAAAAACGACACAGCTGGCGTTAGAACTGCAGCTTTATTATGGTCTGGCAGTGAAGGAACAGTGGCCTGATCACAAGACACACGTCAGCAGAGCACTTCTCCTTTGCTGGACATTGCAGAAATCATTCAGCTGCTTCTTTCTTCGCAGTTTTATTTCCATTAATTGCCCTTTGTGCAAGGGAGCACACACAAAGACGCAGCGAGGGGCTCTGCCTGGGAAGAAAACCCAGCACTTTGGTTTTGCTTTGAAGATTTCTTCATTGCACCAGCTCTGGAGGCTGCGGCTAATGAGGCTGTAAGGTCACAGCTGTACAGGACTGCGGCTGGAGAGGGGAGCACTGCTGGTAGCATGCCATACACGTGTCTGTCCATAGGGCTCTGCTCAGCTCAGATACTGCTTCCAGCTCAGTTCCTTCCAGACCATGCACTTCTCAGGTTAACATACCTAAGAGCAAAGCTTTAAAGTGTATGAAGTGATGCACAAAGCGAACCCAGCGAGCTAAACCAGAATGAGCCAGAAGACTCTGGCTCCTCATAGGACAAAAATCTGTTCCTTCACTCATTTTTTTTTCTGGCTACTGAAATGTTAGCGTGAATCACAAAGACAAAATCCTCAGTCAGAACGATGATCCATCACAAAAAGGGGATGGTTCCCCCAACACCACTCACAGCTGTCAGCGGCCCCTGATTCCCAGGTCCTTCTCCAGTTTCTGGATCTCCAGGTACAGTTTCTGCACTTCCAGCAAAGTTTTCAATTCTGCCAGAGGAACTCCACACTGGAAAGTGTCCTGGATTTCAAGAACCTTCTTGCATGCATGAAACGTTTCCTTTGAAAGAGCAAAGACAAAGACAGAGGATGTGAGACCATGAAGCTGAGCACCCCTCTGCTGCTGCAGACCCACAGCTGGGCCAGCCCTACTGCAACAAAACGCATTCACGAAGCTGAACCAGAGCTGTTCCAGGCTATGGGGCCAAATGCAGGGCCTGGGCAGACAGCGGTACTCACACATTTGAGTGGGGGCATCCAGGTGCCATCAGCTGTGCAGGTTGTCGTTAAGACTTCTGGTGGATAGCCAGCTCGCTTGCAGGAGAAGGGCAGAGTTTCATTCACCTCATACTCTCTCTTCTTGGGGGAAATCTCTAGGTCTCGCCTTCTGTTTGGTGCAGGACACTTAACTGGGAGGAAAACACACAGCAAAGTGATGTAACAGGGAGAAAACGCCCTGCCAGCTGCAGGGCAGTGGATGCACGGGGCTGGAGCTGGACCCACCTGGTTGGCACGTGGGCAGGGGCGGGTGCCAGGCACCATCCTCCAGGCACTGGCTCTCGGCATCGCCATGCAATGCAAAGCCCCTCTCGCAGTAGAAGTGCACAGATGTCCCGTAGGGGAACGTGTGCTGTGGCAGAGCCATCTTCCCATGCTCAACAACGGGCCTGGGGCAGCGAACCACTGGGGAGAGAGCAGAGGGCTGCATTAGGGGGATGCCTCATCCCTTGGGACAGAAAGTGGGTCAGGGGGATGAGGGGCTCCTGCGGCTTTGTGTGACCCCACAGACTCACCCCTGCACTCCGGGGCAGGGCCGCTCCATGCCAGGTTGACCCCATCATCAGAGGTGCAGTGGATGGACTTAGCCCCGATGAGGGACATGCCCTCGACACATTCGTATATCACTTCGTAGCCATAGGGGAAGAAGGCTGATGATGGATTACTGTACACCCCGTGGGTGATTTGTGGAGGGGGGTCGCAGGCTGTGAAATAAAGGGAATTGAGAAAAAGAAAAACATTATTATATTCAGCTGAGAACCAAAACCACTTCTCAGAGATCAGTGCGGGCGTTACTGCCCGTGCTCAGCTCCTGCCTGGCAACCGCTGGGGATGACGCCTTCAGCCCCGCAGCCAGGGCTCATCTCCCTGCACCCCAGAGGCAATGCTGGAGGCAAGCTGCCTGCCCTGCCCCAGGGCTGGTGCACGATTCCTGCCTTGCACGCACCTTTCTCACAATAGGGTAACGAGGGGTCCCAGCTCCCATCAGCCAGGCACGTGACAGAGTCTTGGCCTCTCATCACGTAGCCTTCATCGCACTCCATCCTCAGCTGGGTCCCAATGGAGTAATCACTTTTGGTCTTAGAAACCTCTCTTCCATGATCAATAACAGACTGTGGGCAACGAGGTACTAGAAGCAAGAGAAAACAAAGGATTTCATGTATTTTTAGGAAGAACACTAACGAAGAAGCTTTCCATGGATCAGTTATCTCAGGCCACGTGTAGATTTTTGCATGTGTTTTTCTGCTGATGGTAGCAGACAGCTGTGCTGTACAGAGCGACCCAAACCTTTGCCAAAGTCATAAATAAGCAGTCACGGGTCAGCGTGCTGCAGCAGCCCTGCCTACCTTTCACACACTCCGGTACTGGCATATTCCACGTGCCATTGGCTGTGCACTGGATCACAATGTATTGATCATTTTTGAAAACATAGCCATCGTCACAAAGAACTCGAACTCTGTCTCCGGACACATACTTGTCTCTTCTGTCCCAGAAACTTAAGATTGTTCCACTCTTGACAACTGGATCTGGGCAGCTAATTTCTGAAAAATGCCAACCATTAGCAAGTGTGAAACCATGGCAAAGGCACTTGGATGACAGCAGATCCATTTGAGGCAGAAGGCTCTGTAAGACGAATGAATGGCCATTTCTGGGCACTCCTAAAGGCAGTTTTATTTTCTGGGCACACACATGAAGTTATGCATCCTACCACAAATGCTGATGGGCACGTCAGACTCATCGGGAGCTTTTCTGGATGTACATTCTCCTCTCTGGTAAGTAAGGCAGATTGCATACAGGTTCTTTATTTGGGAACAGCTTTGTGCAATCACAAGATGATTCACATGATGATCCTTGGGGTCCCCTTCCAACCCAGCCCATTCTGTGATTAAGCTGAAGGAATGTGCACTTACGTTCACAGGGCTGGGGAGCTTCACTCCATGTAAAATCTGGCAGACACGTGATGTGCCGCGTTTTTTCTCCAGGGCTGAACTCGTAGCCTTTACTGCACTCATAGGTGATCACAGTCTCAACAGGAAATAAATTGCCTGCAAGCCTTGCTTTAACAGCGTTCTCCACGTCAGGAGGGTCATCACAGCTGACTAGGAGAGAAATCAGCAATTTGAGAGCGTTGCCAGTGAGGTCTGTAACAGCATGCAACACTAGGGAGAGTCTGGGGGAAAGTGTGGGCTCACGTTGCTCTTCCTGAGGTTCACTTAAGGCAATTGTCTGAGTTGAGTAGTGCTGAAGAGTGAATGCAATGGAACTAAAGAGTGGTGAAGCCCTGGCACAGCTGCCCAGAGAGCTGTGGATGTCCCATCCCTGCAGGTGCCTGAGGCCAGGATGGGGCCTGATCTGATGGGTGGCAACCCTGCCGATGGCACAGGGACTGGAACTGGATGACCTGTAAGGCTCCTTCCAACCTAGGCCATTCTACGATTAAATGAAATTTAAATGAAATTACAAATTTCTTATTACAAATAATTCTAAGATTGTACGATAATTCACACTGACTTGCTGTAATGAGCTGCGATTTCTGACAAAGTCTCCAGTCTCTGAGGTTCCACCCTCCCCAGCCGTTGACCTTTATCAAGTATAGAAAGGATTCAATTTAGCCCCTCTGAATTCTACCAAAAAAACATCGCTGGGACCGACACGTCCCGGGGGACACTCACTGCGTTCGCATTGTGGCAGTGGTGGCTTCCAGCTGCCATCCTCCTGGCACACGGCCGTGTCACTGCCGCTCAGAGAGTAGTGGAGGTCGCAGTCGAGGATGACGGTGTCCCCGTACGTGTACTCAACCCTGTACCCGCTCACCAGCTTGCTGTGCTCAACCTGGGGTTTCTTGCAGCTCACCTCTGTGTTGGGGAAATGCTTTGTTAGGCTTCACGGGGAGGTTATTGGCAGCCCTGGGGTGGGTCCAGAAGAGGACCACGAAGATGCTCAGAGGGCTGGAGCACTGTGAAGAAAGGTTGAGGGAGCTGGGGGTGTTCAGCCTGGAGAAAGCTCTGGGGAGGCCTCATGGCAGCCTTCCAGTGCTTGAAGGGAGCTTATAGACAGGAGAGCGACTTTTTACGTGGGCAGATAGCGATAGGACAAGGGAGAACGGCTTCACAATAAAGAGGGGAGATTTAGGTTGGATATTGGGAAGAAATTCTGTACTCAGAGAGTGGATTCCCCATCCCTGGAGGCGTTCAAAGTCAAGTTGGATGGGGCCCTGGGCAGCCTGAGCTGGTGGGTGGCAACCAGCCCACGGCAGAGGGTTGGGACTGGGTGGGCTGCAAGGTCCCTTCCAACCTACACCGTTCTGTGATTCTTGGAGCGCATTTCGTATCCATTTCCAACCCTTTGGGTGAACAAGGTAGCAGTATTTTTGAACCATTCATTTCGTACTGTATTTTTATTTTCCATTTTATTAAGGCAAAGAACAAGAACAAAGGAAAGGCGGCAGATACCACGAGAAGCTCCTGAATCTTCGCAGGCATTCTGAGCTCAGACAAACCCCCCCCTCCCTGGGCCCCATGGGCAGCTTGCTGCTCACCTTTGCACTCTGGGGCTGGCTTGCTCCAGACACCATTCAGGTTATCGATGGTCGTACAGAAAATAGAGGCATCCCCCACCAAGGAGAGAGGTCTCTCTCCCCTGCTGACAGTGTGGCACCGGTAAGTGACAGAGGTTCCGTAGGTGAACAGCTCGGTGTCACCTCCGCTGTGCTCTCCGTTGGCTATTTTTGGAGGAGGTGAACATGGTATTGCTAAAAAAAAAAAAAAGTTGGAAAATTTATCGAAGGTCTGGTAGGAGAGAAGTTGAAATACAAATGCCCAAGGTGTCAGGAATTAAACTCTGCCTCACAAGTGGTTTGGGGACGCATCCCTCTTGCGTGCAGCTCCCTTACTCCCAGGGAGCCAAAGAGCTTTTCCACAGGACAACAGAGGAGGAAAAACACCAAGAAAAACTGTTTTTCCTGACTTCACCATGCAATGAATTACCAAAGTCCATCCCCAGTACCATGCAGACTGCTGCTCAGCTGGGGGACCAGACTTACGTTCACAGAAGGGAACGTTTCCATCCCAGGTCACAATCCCATTTTCAACCACACACTTAATCTGGGCATTTCCAACCAGTCTGTACCTGTGTGAAACAGAGGGGAGGGAATTACTTGTCAAGCTCAGTTTAGATTTTTTTGATTTTGTTTAGAACATCACCAGCAGGATTGCCTTGGCTTCCTTGCAATAAAAGCTGATCAGAAATCTGCCCAAGGAAACTAGCAGAAGGATTGGTAGCAATTGCAGTAAAACTATAAAGATGTGACCGACGTGTTTTCTTAAATAAAATACTTTTTAAGGATTCCCCTCTACACACCAATCAGCTACCGACAACTATCACTGAAGCTCTGAGTTCAGCATTTATGTGTTTCCTTCAAAAAGATACTGAAGTATTGGGAATGGTTTAGAAGGGCCCTGGAGAGTGAAATGGAAAGCAAGAAGAAGTGCCTCAAAGGATGAGATGAAGAAAACTCTGTCCTCATACTTCCAAAGGAGAGGTTAAGAAATACTTTGATTATGGTCTGCGATCACCTCCACCAGCGTGGGGATTCTGACAGAGCAGGCTTTAACCTAGAGGGAAAGGAGAAGAACCACAACTGGCTCATGGAGCCTGGTGGGCTCTCTCCTTTAGAGCCTTCAACTAAAAGTCGGAGGACTTTCTGTATGCTGTCACTCATGACAGATGGCCTTGTTGGCAGAGTCAATGCCTTGGCTCTGTAGCCAATGTTTTACAGAAAATTGGGCTGGACATCACCTCAGGGTCACAAAGACATGCAGGGCCCTGGGTGCCCCTGGCTTACCCAACGTCACAGCTGAAATTCGCTACGGAACCAAAGGTGAAATGGTCTACTTCCACGAGCCTGCCGTTGGTCGGCTCTCCGGGGTTTCTGCAGGGCTTTGCTGGGAGACAACAGGATTGGAGTCAGCTCTTAGGAGAATCAGGAGCATCCAGCAGGAGAGCAGAAGGCTCCTGCAACACTGAGCAAGGGGATGGACCACAGACAGACAGATTTCCCCTTCAACCCTCAACGGTTTCATGATCCATGATGCCGCCAAGACTAAAGAATTCTCTTACTGAAATCTTGAAATATCTTTTTTGAACTAAGAGTTACAAAGTGAAGAAGAATGCACTTTTGAATTACAGCCAGAGTCAACGGCCAAAGGCAAGCAGCATCCAAAGAGATTCCAGCTGTTGCCATCGCTGCTGACACTCAGCGTTGTACAACGGGCACCGTGTCACCACCACTCACCTCCCACCACCACGCTGCTCCAGCCCAATGAGCTGATGGATTTGCACAACGTCAAAAGTCAACCCAAAATGTACTCACGTGTACAAAAGTTGTCCAACCCTCGCCACCTGCGGTATTTTCCACAAACATAAGTATTCCGGACATGGTAATTTCTCACGTAGCCTGGGCGACAGGTGTATTCCACCACATCACCACTGGAAAATGTCTTGATGTTCTGGTACTGCTCATTCAGTTCTGCGGCTTGGAGACGTGGTGGAGCATCACAGGAATCTACCAACAGAAATACCATAAAAAAAAAAAAGTGAGGAAAACCTGGGAATTTGGGCCTGGCCTGCTCTGAAGGTGCAGGTGAGGATGCTTTGGTGATTTAAAACTCCTTAAAGCCAAAAGCAAAGAGGAGAAGGGCTCCTGTGACCTGGGATGGGGATGAGCATCACCGTGTGCATTGCTCTTCACTCCTCCCACCTCATCCAGCAGTTTCTAAGCCTGGTAGCAAAGTGCAGACTAACAGCCTCCTATCCCCAAAGAGTGCAAGTAAGTCAGTGCACCTTAGCTAGAATAGTTTTACAGCTGTTCTGCACAGAAAGGAAAAAAGGCAAAGGGAGGTGATTCTGATCTGACCTACAAGGTCCTTGGAATCCAAAGGCAATGAGGAAGAGAGGAGGATCAAGGCTTTGTAAGCCTCAGGAAACAGTTTCCCTTGGAGGGATCTGAGGGGACCGCCCCCTTCCCATTCGCTTACCCTGGGCTCCCACAACCAGGGCAGCAGCAAGGAGCAGCCCCAGGACACAGCACCTCAGAGCTGGCTCCATCCTCATCCCCACGGGTGTCACCACATGCTGCTTCTAAGCCAAATATCTGTAAAAATAGCAGGGGGGGAGTAAAGGGCTGAGTGAGCACTCGGGGTAACCACGGCTGATTGCAGATGCTGAGTTGTTCCCGTAGGCTTTACTTCACCTGTCTTCTGTTTCCATATTTGAGAAGGGAGCTTTTAATCAAAATTTTTAAAAAAGATAAAAAGAACAAAAGCTCCACTCAAACTGTAACGTGAATACTGCACAACTTGTCAGGTTTACTTAAGGACGCTACAAAACCAGCAAGAATTCTTCCCAGCCCACCAGCCACGTTAATTCCTGCAGAGCCATGAGTTCGTTTTTGCCTTCTGGAAAGAGTCCCCTGAAACTAAACTTATGCACAAAATGTTTTGTTTTAGGAACGAACCTCTGGGAATCAAATCATGGTCAGGCCCATCGGCTGGAGCCAATGCAGTCCATTAGAAATAAATTATATGCAGAGAGTAGAAATACCTGAGCAGAAAGACCCAACCACCCCACAATCTGCACAACAGCTTTGTGCAAACTGCATCAACTGCTGTAAAGCTCTGAAGCATGCAAGTCCTTCAGGAGACTGAACTGCTTTACAGAATGGAATTTAAGTGCAATTTGTGCTAATTTGACTGCCCCAGAGGTCAGAGAGCCCTCTCTGCCTTCCAGTTTTCTGGGATAACCTCTTGTGAGCCCAAACCCTCCAGGGCTATGCATGCTCCAAGTGCCTACCTTCCTCCTGGAAACAACAGACCATCTCGGTGCTTTGTCCAAAAGTGACTCTTACAAAAAATTAGGGACTAAAAGACAGTTAAGCACCTCCTTCTAATAAGGTTACCCCTCCCATTTACCGCTCATCTGCCCTAAACCTAACCCTTGCTGCTTTCATCGCCCTGGCTTTCTTTCAATCCTTATCACAGCTCTTGGCTTAATTTGATTTATTTTACTGATTCCTGAGCTCCTTAGAGCTGCAGGAGTGCCCCAGCTCAGCTCCCGGAGCGATGTCACCAGCAGCCAGCTGGCTGGGCTCACGTTACCTGGGTCCAAGGGACGGCACCAGGCTGGGCTCCTGCAGGCAAAGTGAGGAGAGCATGCGATGGCCCCGACACCGCCCCACCACCAAGGAGGGGTCCCGGTACGCCCACACGCATTGGAACTGCTGCATGCAGCCAAGTGCAAGCTCTGCAGGAACCAGCCAAGCTCATCTGCCTATCAATTATTAACTCCCCTGAGCAAGAAGGAAGAAGTTTATTCAACCTACAAAACAAAACGCTGGAAAACTGAAAGTGACCCAAGCAGATGTTGAAATTGTTTGCTTTCTGCACGGAATCATCCGGGGGTGACGGCACCCAGCGCCACTCCCTGCATGGTGCCCATGGGTGTCCTCAAGACAACCGCATCCCCCTGGGTACCACAGCCCACCATGGCTCCTTACCTGGGAGCCCCATGGTCAGCGATGCAGACAGGGATTCCTCATCAGCTGTCTCCAACCCCACTGAATTAACACCGGGTGAAGCTGGCACAGGGCTCAGGCTCAGCCCCGCTGCCCCTCCATCCACGCTGTACCCACACCCGCTGTCGCCGGCAGCTCGTTTTCCAGTAACGAGAGTTTTGGCAGAGGCCATGGCCATGTGCTCCTTTTGCACTTTGTGCAAGCTTGAATCACCATCAAGAACTTGACAGTGCCCTTTTTTACCCTGGACTGCGTTTCTCACAGCAAGAGGCACGTTCTGCCAGATCCGAGAATTTTTTTTGGCCAGAAAAATTCACCACATCCCCAGATGGAGCGGGGTATGTTGCCTTTCTGAAGTGCTTGACACCCAGCCAAAATGCAACGAAGCAGCTTTGGTTCTCCAAACCACAGCGAGATGGGGCTTGCTCATGGCTGTCACCCCAAGCTGGCAGCGACCTCCGCTATTTAAGAGAAACCCAGTTAATCTCAAACCCAAACACAAGCTCTCCTGATTCATTTTTTTTTCAGCTGGCTCAGAACAAGCCCACTGGGGTGTGCTGAAGGCCCAGCAGCTCTGCAAACCTCCCCTCCCCTGCTGTGCAGCCACCTCGAGCACCACGGCACGGAGCTCCCAGAGCCCCTCCTACACCCAGGGATGCTCAGGGCCCCCCACCCATCCTCACCCTGCAGCTGGGTTAGCAGGATGGAAAGGGCTCTGCTTGGCCACATTCAGGATGTTGCTGGTGCTTCTCTTCAAGGCTGTGGCTACAATTCAAAGTTATAAAGCTCTCCTAGGAGTGCAAAATGGAAATGGGATTGTGAGAGAAAGAATGCTGTTAACATCACAAATAACACAAAGGGAAAACACGCACAGCTACCAGGGATGGCCCTTCCCTCTAAACCACAGCCCAGTGAAGAGCAGAATGAGGAACTGGGGCTATCCCACACCTCAGCCTGCTCAGGGACCTTCAGAGGGATGGAAAAGGTGACTTCACCTGTTGTTGTTCTTGATGTTTTCTCCAGGAAAAGAGATGTGTTCTTACTCTGCTCCACATGAAACCTGAACATGTGAGTTCTGGTTCCTTCAATAAGAACATCCTTTAAAGTGATGACTTTGGGAAGGGACAGCACCCTCCTCTCCTGCTCCCAAGAGCCAGGGATGTCCCTGTCCCCACGCACACCCAAATGCTTCCTGCACACCCCCTGAATTCAGCACCACCTCAAAGCCAGCACACAACAGGCAGTTATAGCAAATACCAGTGGGAAACGAGAGGAAACAAGATTTTAATTTTAAAATCTCTTTATTGTAAATAAATGCTGATGGGATATTTATGCAGAAGTGCAAATACACAACTCACAGCACAATGACTTTGCACACATTGCTTTACCTTTTTTTCTTAAAACCTAAAAAAATCATTAGAAAGCAGTAACGTAGCAAAACACAGAGGAACACGGAACAGCCCCTGCCCACGTGCTGCACACGGATGCAGTTTGCAAGCAGCACTCCCAGCACCCTGAAATCTGCACAGGGCAGCCCCCAGGTGCCACCTCCAACACTGACAGTGGATGGAAACAGTGAGGGAAATAGAAGAAAAAAAATCTCATCTGGGGGCAGTGCTCATGAAGCAGACAAATCCACTTCCAGCCACCAAAGCTCAGCCCTCTGTGAGCTCTGCCCAGCATAACACCACGGCTCTGCTCTGGCCAGCAGAGCAAGCCCCTGCTAATCTTCAATTCGGGTAAATTGTGCAACCTCTGTTTACTGCGGGGTGTTTGCAGGAGCGGGGCCAAGGTGGTCAGGTGGTTTCAAGGAAGCGCCTGGCACCCTGCAGCCTGCGTGGGCACGGGCAGGGACACGCAGCACTGCCACCTCCCATCCACCTGCGTGGCAACAAGCAGAGTCACCACGAGTGTGCCACTGCTCTGCTTTGCAGATGCGTATTTCCACCTTTTCCAAGTTAAGATGCAGGAGGAGAAGCCACGCTTTAAAGCACTGAGGGACACTGAGTGCTGCGGATGGGGCTGAGGCTCCGCAGCCACCCACCTAAAAACCAAATTGCAGACAGATCTGAAGCAGCGATTAAAAAGTTAGACTGCCAACACGTTAGCAGCTACATTCATGAATTCTGGCAGGTAAAAATAGATACATCTCGTTCCACCCAGTAGCCACTCAATGGTAATTAACCCCTCATCACCGTGCAGGGTTATCGCAGCTCGTTGTGCGTGAACAGCTCGCAGGAGGCTCCTGGTGCTCCAGGATGGCCGGGGCAGCAGCCAGCCCACCCCAACTCTGTGCGTTTGGAGATGAATGCTATGCTATACATCGCTGCCATCAACTTTTTTTCCCCTTCTTCCCTTTTTTCTGGCTTATTTCTAAGCACCACAACATTCAGTAACGGGGACTCAGTCGGAACAGCCTCAGGAACAAAACTGATAAAACTCAGTTTCTCACCCACTGAATTTCATTCCTCTGCAGCACAACTGTTTACAATCAACAAAACTTATGCACATCATAAAGCCTAAAGGGTTCGGTTCAGGGCCTCTGCTGTGGCCCTCTCATCTCAGCTTTAGAGAATTAAAGCTCTGGGAGTGTTTACATCAATTTGGGTTGAGCTCCCAAATCCCTGGGTAAGCCTCAGCCTGCTGAGCCCCAGCACTGGTGGAGGAAATCTGCATTTGGGGATCAGATATCTGCTGGGAGTGAGCCCAGCGTGGATTTAGAACAGAGGGTGCTGACACAAAGCCTGGAGCCACTGCCAAGAGCAGCTTGCCCTAAATGCCCATTTCTTCACCCAACCCCAGGGCTACAAACCTGATAGTTCTGCCCTGATCACATGGAGAACATGAGGAGTGAAACGGGGGGAGATGGAGTTTGGCAAAACAGAAGTCAAGGCTCAGGAGAAAATAATGAACATCTGGGGACCCCAGTAACAGGCAGTGCCAAAGGAGTTGCCCTAAACCCTAAAACAGCTCCAGCTCTGCACAGGCAGCATTGTACTTCAGTAACGTTCACAGCTTACTCGTATGCAAGTTTAGAAATGTGTTGTGGGCCTAAAACGTGGTACAAGAGACAACAAGCAAGAATCAAACCACTCACTGCTCACACACCATGCACACGTGGCCCCGCTGCTGCTCCCACCTCACCCTTGGGCTCCCAACAGCTCCTGAAAATGATCTGAGCAACAGGAAATGGTCTGCAGAGTTCATGGTACTCAGCGTCGGTCTACAGGCCAAGTCCTGTGGATGCATCGCTCATGTGAGGGCCAAACATCTGAGCTTATTGTGAGAGGTGTGGGCTAAGGGAAGGGGAACATGGCAACATGGAATGCAGGAAGAAGGCAGTGCAGGCAGGGAGAGGAGTTCCTACTGCAAGAGAAAGGCACCCACACAGCCCAGGAGAAAGGAGGAGGGGCTGAGGCGTGCAGCAGCTGCAAAGCCAAAGCAGGGCCTGAGCCCAAACACAGCTCAGCTGCTCCCAAGCGGCACCGGGCACTTCTGTGTCCTCGTCCCTGTGCAGGGGACGGGCTGACCCCAAGTGCCTTCTGCCACACCACGTGCAGATCCCTTCCCAAAGCCTCAGGTCTGGGGATGCAAACCAACAGCCACCAAAGGGAAGTGATGCCTGGAGCTCTTCTGCTGGTGAAATAGCACTGAGTGACTGTGCTTGAGCTTGGAGGTGGTAAAATCTGAATAAAGACTTGGGGACCGGGTCTGATGAGAACATCTTCCAAAGAAGAGCACGGGAGGAGAGGCACAGAGCAGCCCTGAGCAGCACCCAGAGCTCCTGCAGAGCACAGGGACAGCCCACTCACACATCCTGCTGCTCACACACACACACACACGTTAAAAGAAGCTGAAAAATCTTCATTATGGATTTTCTCCAGTGCCACCAGCCAGCACTCAGTGCTCACAAGGACAGGACGGACGCAAAGCGCACGGCGAGGACACTGCGAGGACACCCGTGCTCACTGTGCTCCCTGGTGGCACCGGGTCCCGGCAGCACTGGGTCCCTGCACTGCTCCTTCCATCCACCGCTGTCACCGAGCTCAGCCCTACACCACCAGCCTCTGCAGGAGAGAAACAGCACAGGTTACAGCCTGGCCAGACACAGGGTGCTGACCCTCAGCACCAGGCACTTGGCAGCACAGCACCCAACCCAACCACATCTGCCCAAGGGTTTGCTCACGTCCTCGTTCCTGAGCACGGGGCTGCTCCGTGCTGCACCCTGCAGAGCTCTCCCAGGAGTGCACCGAGCACCGTGCAGGAACAGCCCCACCAGGGGCGACTCTGCTTTATTCAACCCCACAGGAAATTACACATCCGGATAAATGTCAGAAACATCGCAGTAGTAATTTTGCATGTGTTGCAGCAATAACTTTGCTATTAGCCACAATAAATACTTCCAGTTCTGCTCCAATGCCTCCCAGCACCTCACTGTGGGTCAGAGGGGAGGGCATCCTGCAGCAGCCACTGCTCACCCCATGTCCCAGAGCACAGAGAGCAACCACAGGGACCTGAGCTGCTCGGGGTGTGCAGATGGATACACCCACAGACCCCATCACCCACCCCCCACTGCATGCAGTAACGGAGCAGTGCAGCCACCGCGCTGATTTGCTGACAATTAACAACAGGCATCGACGTTGCAATGTGACATTCAGGAAACCCAGACCCTACATTCTTTCCATTTGTGATAGGAAAAAAAGCCAAACTGAACAGCTTTCCTGGCAGTGATGCTTACAAGGTAACCATCATCAGACAGGGTTAATCCCCAGCAGCTGCTCACACGTTGCTTTCTCAAGTAAACCACTATCACCAGGTCTGTACAGGAACCGAGGAAGTTGGACCCAGCTCCCTTCCTTGATGCCTCCAAGGAAATTATTTTTTAAACCAAGGGAAAACAAACCCTCGAAGCACAGTGTTAGAAAAGTCATTTTTCATAGCTGGGACAGACATTCATTATGTGACACAGCTCCTTCCAGCTCAGAGCACGAAGGCAAAGCTGCAGGGGTAAGGAAGGCTCCGATTTTCGCCTGAGGATAATTTTTCTGATTTGATTCTCCACTGAGCACTCGAGTTCCCTGCAGAGGGGTGACAGACAAGAGAACGTCCTCCCTCCCTTTGTGGAGGGGAAAGCCAGCCCTGCCCTGCTCACCCCCAGGATGACGCAATAGAGGTGGCGGTGGCAAGGCCACCAGCACAGCAAGGCTCATGCACAGAGCTGCTTCCCAAATGTGCTCCCCACGGTGCAGCTCAGAGCCCTCTCCCTATTGCTCCACCCACGCAGCTCACTTGGAGCCACTGGAGAGCAACACAGGTGCCACCAACACCTCCTGCAATGCCCTGTGATGGGCCAGCATCACCCTAAGGGTGACAGCAGGGAGCAGCCGTGGAAGGAGCCTCAGCCCTGGTAGCACTCTGCACCCATCCATGTCCCCTCAGTGACAATGAGGACACAGCCAGCCCTCCTGCTGCTCAGGGCAGCTGTCCTTCCCCAGAGCAGTTTCCATGCAGCCTCAGCCCACAGAAGTCCTGCTTACTGCAGCACAGCGTGCACGCTGCTCTCAGCAGCGCTCACAGGCAAGCATTCCCCACTTGAGGCTGCCAAGGGAAAAGAAACAGCACAGGAGAGCTGCGGGTGCCTTTTCAGGATGGTTTACAAGCAACAGGAACAGCACTGAAGGAAATGAGGAAAGAAGTGAAGCAACATGGGGAGTTCAGGGTAGGAAGGTCACGGCAGGGCTGTACCAGGGCATCGAAAAGTAAACTAAAGTCCCATACAAAAGAGTCACGGTCCCATGGAAAGGTCTCGTGCTGCACTGAGAACAAAATGCACAAGGAGCCCACCCAGGAGCCCCGCTCCACCTCGAGTGATGGGAGGTGGCACACAGCTGTGCTGGGGCACAGAAAGCCTCTGACAGAGCAAAGGAAACAATTCTCAATCAGCAAAGAAGCAAAAGGGGACTTCAAAGCACATAGGTCCCCGTCAGGGTTGTAGGTGAAGCCAGAAAAGGAGCTGGGTGGCACACACCAAGCAGCACCCAGACACCAGGAGCCCCAGCTTTGCTCAGCCCTTCTGGTGGGATCCACAGGAAAGCGGGCACCACGCTGATTTCCCAGGCTCTGGCTGGTGGGAAGGATGCTCTGGCAGCAGACGGAGGACGTTGTGAGGAATGGGGAAGGGGAAGCAGAGTTCACCACCACGCCGCGGCCCCAAGAGCCTCCAACCCTGCAGCGCTGAGCACGCTGAGCTCTCTGCTTTGCTGGCACTTTTACTTCCTTCTGGGTTTGGTGTTTATTTTTTTTTTTGCTTACTTATTTGTTACAATCAATTCAGAAAAAACAAATAAAATAGAAAACGTCCCTTATTTGTATTTCTGCTCTCAAAGCAGTCATGTCCCTGAGTGAGCCCAGAGCAGGAGCAGCCTCCAAGCCCTCGAATAATGACTTCAGTGCAGGAAGCACACGAGCAGCACAGCACCAAACACAACTGGCTAACAACCCTTCTCCTCTGGAGCTCTCCATAAAACCTCCTACAATGCCAAGAGACTGCTAAAAGCTGAAAGCACCGACAGAACTGAAGATGTGCTCAGTTTACATCAGCTCACTGCAGCCTAACGCAGGGCTAAGTTGGTTTGTGGTGCTTAATTGGGGAGCCTAATTGCAGGCAATTGCTGAATGGTGGTCCCCAACTCGTGCAGTGCTCTGCAAAACAAAATTGACTTGGATTGGAGACACTGTGCATTTCCACTGCTGCTGCAGGGAGCGCAGGGAGGTGAATTAAACCTCAGCTCCTGCTCCCTACGTTTTGATAGACACGCACAGAGGTTGGTAACAAGCACAGAATCTTCCAAAACACACCTGAGATCTGCAGGGACAAGGGCAAGGGAAGAGATCCCAGCGAGCTACAAACATCCTCACCTCCAAGCGAGGGATGAGCCCGGTGCTGCCCCCTGCCAGCACAGCAGCACCTGTCCCGGGGCTGCCAACCCCACAGCCAGCCCCAGGTGAAGCCTTACACTGCCCTTGGCTCTACAAAGGGCAGAGAGCAGAATTCCCTCAACATCTAGGTATGCCTGCTCGGAGTTGTCATGGTCAATATAATATTTGTTAAAAATGGAGAACAAAACCTAGAATTTAAGACATACATCCTAACCCAAGTGGCTTCAGCTTGCCCACCTCTGTTCTCTGTTCTCAAGAACACTTCTGAAAAGCATCCCCCCCTTTTTGGGAAGCGCATACAGTTGGATGTGCAGTGACTTCTGCTTCTGGGGGCTGCAGCTGGAGCAAGCCTGCCTGCCCACTGCAAGCAAGCAGCTGCTGCAGGAGGTGTGCAAGGGATGGTCTCCATGCATTGATGCCTGGGGAAAGCGAGGGCTGGGCAGCTGCCCAAGCCAGGAGCCAGGACTCTGCAGCACCACTTACCGAGGGTTTGTCCCGGTGCGTGTTCACCGCTTCCACGTTCAGGGTAATGGTCTCCACTTTGCAACCTTTGCCAAACAGAAAGGGAAGTTTAAAGGAGGAAACGTAATTTGTTATAACCAATTTATTAAAAAAAAGTATTAAAACTGCATGTCAAGTGAGCAGAAGTTTGTTATTTGATTTTAAAACAGACAAAATCTCAGAGCAGTTCACTCTGCATTGGCAGAGAATTTACCCTCCATCGCTTTCTGGTCTGCACAGCGACCACCTGTAGAGGAGCCCTGGGCTCAGCTGTTGGGAGCTCCCTGCTCCCAGAGCCAAAGCCAGTCCTGCAGGGACAGGCAGGCTTCTCCTCTGACAAATTAAATAAATGACAGCTGTCATTTCTGTAAGAGAAGCCACGGTAGACCACGTATGTTCTCACATCAGTAAGTAAATAAGGAAATACACAGAATCACAGAACCATTGGGGTTGGAGGGGACTTCTAAAGGCCACCTGGTCCCACTGCCCACAGTGCACAGGGACACCCACAGCCCCACCAGGGGCTCAGAGCCCCCCCAGCCCGACCTGGGGTGTCTCCGGGGCTGGGCATCCCCACCTCTGGGCACTGCACAGGTCCCCACCACCCTTAGCACAAATAACCTCTCTCTTATACCCAATCTAAATCTCATGGCACATCCCCTCCCACCCCTCAGTGTCTTTTCAGCGTTCAGAACATCACCAAAAGCATTTGCAGCAACAGCTGCTGCTTCCACACCATCAGATGCAGGGAAAGGAAGGGGCACGTACCGTACGCCACCGGGGTGAGCTTGAGGATGGTGTGCAGGGGGCAGCGCAGGTAGGGCAGCTCGTCTGCAGGGAGATGGGTGTCAGCCACACTGCCCCCTCCCCGGGTACCAAAGGCTTCATCACAGCCCCAGCACACAGCGATGGGACCCACTGCAGCTCGACAGAGCATCACGCCACGCGACGGGTCAGCACCATGCACAGGGGCAGGACTGCTGCCAAGCCCTCCCTGCTCCATCCGAACAGTTTCCTCAAATTAAAAATTAATCCCATACAGATTCTGCAAATGCCACCGCTTGGAGCAGCTCCAGAACCAAGGGCTGAGCAGGAAGCCAGCAGCATTGAGCAGCTCCCTGCCTGCACCTGTCACTTCTTGCAAAGCTCCACTGAAACACAATGGTTAAAGAATTTCAGAAGCGTTTTCCTTTCTTTTTTTTTTTAGCAGTTCCTCTGTTGTACAAATCAAAACAGCAATTACGAGCCGCCCACCCAAAAAACTCAGAAAAAGAAGCAAAAATAGAAGCCAGCCCCTAACAGGGCACCATTATTTTTGTACCTGCACTCTTGTCCAGAAAATAAGCCAGGAGGCACCGCATGACAGCCTGGTGGGAGATGACGAGGACGTTGCCCTGCCGCTCCAGCTCCATAATTACCGGCTCCAGGCGCTGCACCAAGTCCTGGTAGGACTGAAAAACAAAACAGGAGTTTTGCAAAGGGTTTTATAAACAGATCCTTCGAGCCAAAGTAGCAATTAAGACAGCTCGGCACTCGGGAAAGTATCGGTTAAAGCATCAAGCTGCAGGAGTTAGGGGTGACGCAGGAAATAGAAGGGAAAATAAGGAAAGGGCTGCGGGTGAGGCGAGCTGTCAGCAGCCCTCAGATTGCAGGAGGATTCGGATCACTGAGAACCCTGAGCGAGTGCAATTTAGAAAGAAAATAAAACCCAACAATTATACACTTAAATATGGTTGTGAAGGAAAACCAGAGATGACTCCAGACCCACCCACATCGTTTCTTTCCCCAAGGTGATTTTCCACGGGGACAGCTCGGGCCTCAGCCAACGGAGAGCACTGCAGCAAGCACCCCGAGGGGACTGGGGGGGCCCAGACCATGCGACTGCACAGCAGCGTTTGCAAATCACTATCACCAAAATCAATATTCCTCTCCTCCAACAGAGAGCTGGGGGTCCTAAGATTTTCCATTTCTCATGCAAATGTTGGCTTAATTCCAGCTTTCTGTCCCCAAGTCCTTCGACTCTACGCACCGTGCACCTGCCCAACATACACTGTACACAATTTTTTGCTGAAGTGTTCTCACCTCCCCTCCAGGATAGCGGTACAGGTACTTCTCTTGGTCCCTCAGGGCAAACTCCTCGGGGTACTTGGCCTCGATCTCGGCGTAGGTCATCTCCTCGCACACCCCCTGCAGGGAGCAGGGCTTCTTGCAGCACTGCAGGGCCTGCCCTCAGCAACCCCTCTGCGGGGCAACAGCTCCAGGCAGCAGAGCTGGGTGCACATGGTGGGTGCAGGGCAGCCTGGAAGGATGGACCCTGCACCCAGCCCTCAGACACAACATCTCCAAACACTGCCGTGCCCCGGAGCAGAGCGAGCGCAGCACCAGCAAACGCCGGGAGGAGGAAAGCACCCAGCACAGCTGAGGTCCCAACCCCATCACCACTTGTTTCCTCATTTTTCACTTCAGATAACATTCATATTTCAGGGCCACTGCCTTCGTTTTTATTTCAAAATGTTTGCAAGGCACGAAAACGAGCGTTCATTTCCACAGCAACAATCTTGCAATTCCTTTTGCCTGAAGGAGCTGCCGTGGGAGTCCCAACCTTTGCCCACCCAGGCTGTGTCACAGCCAGGGCCACCGCCGCGTGGGATGCTCAGTGCCATTCCTCTTCCCAACCCCAGCTGCTTTGCAGTCTGACAGCACCCAGCCCCACCAAGGGACCCCAAACCTCCTGATAAGGACAGAGTGCATTACACACAGCCACGGCCGTGAGCCCAGAAAACACTTTTACAGCAGCAAATTGGTTTTTAACATTATTTTCCACCCCACTCACAGCATCGATCTCGTTGAGGATCTTCCACTGCTCGTAGGTGACCCCCAGCGACTCGGCTGTCTGGATGGTGCGCTTCAGCTGGCTCGTCCACACCTTCAGCTCCACGATCTCCTGCTCCTCGATGAACTTCTTCAGCGCCTGCGCAAACTGGGGAAGGGCAGAGGAGCTCAGGGGAGTGCTGAGCTGCTGCCGCTGTTCAAAGCGGCACATGGACTGGAAGAGGCTGCCCAGAGAGGTGGTAGAAGCCCCATCATTCAAGCCAACGTTCAAGGTCAGGCTGGACCAAGCTCTGAGCACCCTGATCCAGCTGTAGATGTCCCTGGACATGGCAGGGGAGTTGGACTAGATGACCTGTAAAGGTCCCTTCCCACTCTAAGCATTCTGTGATTCTATGAACTGCGGGCAGCTGAGCCCCAAGTGCCCTCACCAGGGCTGCACCCCTCTAAAATGACCAACCTGGGTTCAGGGATGACCCAGCCACCTGGGTGCTGCCAAACCCACCTGCTTGCCCCGCGGTGACAGACCGGAGTCCCCCCCGATCCTGCCCACCAGGTTGTACTCGCTCTCCCCGTGCCGGCAGAGGTAGATGGTGCGCGGCTGCACGTGGATGTTCATCAGGTAATAGACGATCTTACTCTGGATGTAGTCCTGCACTCTGTTCACCAGGAACCGCTGCCCCACGTTGATGACTTTAATGAAGGAAAGATCCCTGGAGCCGACACAAAACAAAAACACCCGTGGTTTTAAACGGAGGCAGCACACCTGCGGGCATCACCCGGCTCCCAGCCCTGCACCAAAGGCACTGCACCACCGTGGGGCTGCTCCAGCAGACAGAGGGCACCGCGCTTACCCGGGGAGCCGGGGCCATCACCTCCGCACGAGAGGCGCTGGGAGAGCTTCAGCACAAGCACTGCAGCGTCCTCGGGGCAGAGAATGCAAAGCAGCCAAAAGCAAAGCAGCTCGGGGACGGCGCGCAGCCCGGGGCTCGCTGCTTACTTGTCGTACTCGTCGGGGTCGAGGGGTTGGTACGTGACCTTGTAGCACTCGATCCGCTTCAGGAAATCATCCATCACGTTCTCCCTGTTTCTCTCCGGGTAGTCGGGGCTGGAGACTTTCACCTCCTGCCAAACAGTGACACTCGGTGAAACTTAAAGCAAACTGTAAACAGAGCAAAAGCGAGGCTGAATAACGTGATCCTTCCCTTCTGGAACAAGGGAACGGTGCTTCACGCTGCGCTGTGCACAAACCTGCCCCTGGCAGGGCAACAGCAGGCGACCGGGAGCTGCTCACGGCGCGTGGCCCTGGCACAGCCACAGCTGCCCGTCCTCCCCGCCAATAAAACCACTCCCAAGGTCAAACATTTCTCAGCTTTATCTCATTTCCAGCTCTACCTTTAGCTTTTACACACCTACAAACCTTCAGGATTGCTCACAAGCTGAGGCTACGAGCAGGGTGCTACGGGACAGCAGAGCGCACCGCCCCCAGACCCCAGCGCTCCCTGCACACTGCAGCAGTGGGGGGACATGCACAGACTGCAGCACTGCACAGGGAATGTCTGCAACCACCAGCGATGCTCCAAGCAGGATCCTGACCTCCTCCCCTGCACCGAGCACATCCCTGCTGCCAGCAATCTGCAGGCGGTGCTGCAGCAGAGCAGTGACCTTGCACAGAGCACAGCTCTGCGCCCGGCAGCAGGGCACGCACCAGGATGTTGGCAGCAATGACCTCCGGATCGTCACAGACAGACTCCACAAAGAACACCTGCAAAGAGGGCAGTGAAACACTTTTCAGAAAACCCCCAACTCTGCCTCAGATCAGAAGTCAAGAACTGGAGAAATAACGGCCCCAGCACTGCGAGCCCAATTACAAATTAAACACAGCAGCACTACCTTGAAGGCATTTTCTTTAGCAAAATTTAAGATGAGGTCCCGTCTCTCTCGAGTGGTGTTGGTGGCATCAAACACCTACCAGAAAATATTAGGCAATGAGCAAGTTCATCTGCAGCTGTTCAGCCAGCCCCAAGCCATTCAGGGTGACAGCTGGGTTCCCACGGACCCAGTAAAACCCCCACGGGTGAGTTTGGGGAAGAGCCTTACAGCGATCTGCCCGCGCTCCTCCAGCAGATACGCCTTCACGTCCTGGAGGGCCACCAAGGCACACTGCCTGCAGGAGAGACACGCAGCATCAGGACCCTCTGAGCCTCTGCCCTGGCGCTGATAAGGGGAGAAATGCAACTTTCTTTCTTCTTTCCCTCCCGTAGGGCACCCTGCCTGCTCCCTTCCAAGCCCTGGAGCTCTGCTCTGCTCAAACCCCTGTTACCCCATGCCCCCATCCCCACTGTTGGGATGCTCCCGTTGCTCCCTCTGCCCCCTGACGCTCCCCACAGCTCCCGAGCTGCATTGCCCTCCCAAGGACATCTCACATCACAGACACTGACAGCAAAAATCCACACCTGGGAGATCCCAGGGGAATTGTGCCCAAGCTGCCCCACATCCCATGCCCCTCTGGGTGCTCAGAGCCCCCACTCTCTGCAGCCATCTCTCTCCTGAGCAACACAACTCCCATGTGCAGACAGGATCCCTGGATGCTCTGTGCTGTCTCCTTTCACAGCATTCAACCTCATGCCACAGAAACACGCAGGCTGCCAACCCCGAGTAGACCCAGACCCCCCCGCAGCCCCGCTCACTTGCGGATCTCCATCGCCTCCTTGTTATCGTGCCTGAAGAAATCGTACGACTTGTAGGACTTGACCGCTTCCCGGCGGTACACCCCTAGGTTGAACACTGCGGGCACAAAGCAAAGCAGGGAGGGTGATGCCCACCGACACCCTCCCACCCAGGGGCTGGGAGTGAGCACCCACCTCGGGTGGGGACCCCGATCCAGTTGAGGTAGCGCGTCAGCTTCTTGGAGACGTAGGTCTTGCCGCGGGCGGGCAGCCCGATCATCACGATGAGGGTGGGCGAGTTGGTCATGTAGGACGCCCACGCTACAGGGACGCGTTAGTGGGGACGTGACACGGACAGATAGATAGATAGCCATCCCGCTCCTGGCTGCTAATGAGCGCTGTTAGCTAATGAGGGTGATTAGCAGCGGTGCACCTGCTGCGGGTAATGGGGCTAACGGGGCGCTCGGTGCTACAAATATTTACCCACCGGGTGCGGGCTGTCGAGGGTGGAAGAAAAATGGGTTTTGGATGGAAAAAGATGGTTTTAAGCAGATGGCCACGGAAAACAAGAGGCTTCAGGAGGGAAGAAAAAAGGCTTTGGGAGGGGAGAGAAATGGCTTTAAGCAGACGGTCATGGAAAGCAGGAGCTCGGCCGGCTGCAGCGCGGCTGGGAGGATGGAAGCGGCAGCGAGAAGGGCACGGGGACAGCACGGCACCGGGACAGCACGGGCAAAGCCACGCGTGGCGTGGGAACCGCGCGCTTTTAGAACGGCGCGCTTTTATAAGCGAGTCCGCCGAACGCGGCTTTTTTGTATTTTTTCCGCGAAAAGCGCCCTCCCTTCTCCCCGCGGTACTCACAGCACTTTTTCTCGCCGCTGCGCTGGGCCCCGGCTCTGCCCCGCGCGGAGCCGCTGTGCCGGGGCACCGCCGTCGCCGCCATGGCTCCGCGCCGCCGCGCTGCATGCAAATGAGATGCAAATCGCGCCCCGCCGGGCGGGCGGGAGAACGGCGCTGCGCCACAGCCGCGGGCGCGCCCTCCATGCAAATGAGATCGACGCCGGCCGCAGCGCGCGCCGCCCGCTCTCCCGCTCGCGCGGCGCTGTGATTGGCCTCGGCCCTGCGCCCAATGATGGGGCTCAGAGGGCGCTCTCGCGAGAGCGGACGGGAGCGGGGCCGGGACGGAAGCGGAAGCGGCGGCCCGGCGGGGAGGAGGCGCGGGGCGGCCGCGCGGAGGATGCTGCGGCTGCGCTGCAAGGCCCGGAGCGGCACCCAGCCGCTGCCCGGCCTCACCGCACACTCCCGCCTCCGCGACATGCAGGCCGCCCTGGCCGCCCTCACCGGCGTCCCCGCCGCGGCCCAGCGGCTCTTGCTCGGCTTCCCGCCGCGGAGCCTGGACCTCAGCGACGGCGAGCGGCGGCTGGGCGAGCTCGGCATCCACTCGGGTGAGGCCGCGCCTGCGCTTTGCGACCTCCGCGGGCTGCAATTAACCTAATTAAGGGGGGCTGCGGCCCTGCTCTCGGGGCTGCCGGGCCGGTTCCTCCTGTGGGGCGGCTCCCGGTGACTGCTGGGGGGGGAACGCGGCCGCAGTGACGCCGTGCCCTGCTCTGCCCTCCCTCCCGTTTCCCCATCCCTCATGGGGGGGCCTGGGCCGGGTGGCCTTTACCGGTCCCTTAAGGATCCCTCCCGGCTCACAGCGCCGCGTGCTTCTCTCTGACAGGGGACACCCTCATCGTGGAGGAGGACACGTCCAGGCCCGGCGCTGGCTCTCCGCTTGTCACCAAGAGGCCGATGGCGGTACGGGAGGCGGTGCCGGTGCTGGCCCGGCGCGTGGTGCCGGCCGACAACTCGTGCCTGTTCAGCAGCGTGCACTACGTGGTGGAGGGCGGCGTGTACGAGCCCAGCTGCGCCCCGGAGATGCGGGCTCTCATCGCCCAGATCGTGGCCAGCGACCCCGAGGCGTACTGCGAGGCCGTGCTGGGGAAAAGCAACCGGGAGTACTGCGAGTGGATCCGCAGGGAGGAGACCTGGGGGGGAGCCATCGAAGTTTCCATCCTGTCCAAGTTTTACCAGTGTGAGATCTGCGTGGTGGACACGCAGACCGTCAGGATCGATCGCTTCGGGGAAGACGCCGGCTACACCAAGAGGGTGCTGCTGATCTACGACGGGATCCATTACGACCCCCTGGAGCGCAGGGTCCCCGGCTCGGACGTTCCTCCCCAGACCATTTTCTCTACGACCGATGACGTTGTGCTCGCCCAAGCCTTGGAGCTGGCGGATGAAGCCAGGAGGAAGAGGCAGTTCACCGACGTGAACCGCTTCACGCTGAGGTGCATGGTGTGCCAGAAGGGACTGACGGGACAAGGGGAGGCCAGGGAGCACGCCAAGGAGACGGGACACACCAACTTCGGGGAAGTGTGACACCTGCATGAGGATGGTTACATCTACTACCTCACTCACCCAGAATAAAATTCTGGGTTTCCTGATAAGCTGTATGTAATCACAAAATTCCGTTCACAGAGCTTGAAAAGCGCGTTACCTTAACGATGGCGTTGACTTGACGATGGCCAGGACGCACGGGTTTGTGGTGGGCAGTGACTTTTCCAACTGGTTTGAGATAGGAATCTTTCTCGCATGCTGATTTCTAGTAACTTGGCAGGTGGCAGGCACTGGCAGCTAAAACCTGATTTATGAGTAATCTTGTCTTTGTGTGTGTGCTCTGAGTGGCCATACAGAGCCAGGCTTGTTCAACACTAAACATCTAGCCTCTAAATGACTGAATTAATCTCTGTATTGTGTTTCCAGGGTAATTAAATTAATCTAAGAGTTTAGGAAAGGTAGGTATCAGCACTATTTACACTGAACAATGGACTCTGCACATCCAAGCAGTCCTTGCAGGGGACGCTGCTCATTTGGTGCACAGTTTTTAGTGGAAGGAGCATCTCCAGAGCTGCCCTGTGCTGCGTTACTGTCAGAAGTAGAACGTGCTGTTTGTGTGAAGTCACGGCTTTAGAGGAAGAAGTGGCCTTTAAGCTTTAAGATAGCCTTTTTAAAATTAACAGCTAGGTCGTTAAGTATTGAATACACTTATTAATCCTTCATAGGTAGTTTTTAGTTGCTTGAAAAATAGCTATCAACCCCTTGGTGTTTACACTGCTTCAGAGCATAGGCATGTTTCTTACAATACTTGGATTCTTGACAGTATCTCAAATTCTGGCAAGAGGGAAATCTGGTAGTTAGGGAAGTATCTCAGTTTGCATCTGTTAAATTCATTTGAGCCCTTTCCTTGGCTGTAGCTGATCTCATGGCCTCAGCGTTGCTAAGCTGTAGCAGATCCCAAATACTGTAAGTTAGCACTTTAAGGTATAGTTCTCCTTTTCTGCAGGTAAAGTCTTGCCCTTTTCAGAAGGCCAGAGTGCTAATCCAGAAGGGAGGTTTCTTCATCTGCATTCTGCCTTAACGTCTCTCTGATTTGTCACCGGTGACTGTTCAGTAGCAAGGCTTTAATTCTGATAATGAAGGATGCAGTTTAATTGTCAGAACAAAACAAGCTGGGTGAAGTGCCCTACTTCTCACACTGCTCAGAGTCAGGGAAGTTGTACGTGGTTTAATAAATCTTACCTCACAGCAAGGTTGTGAGCTTAACAGTAAGTGCTTTGAGGTCTTTTTAAAGGTGCTGTAAAGGTGCATAGTACTGAAGGGGATTTTTTTCTTTGTAATGCCTGTAATACATGGTAGTTTTAATGAATTTTAAAATATTCTTAGCCTTCTATTCTTCTGTCACTGTTTCGAGTTACCTCTCCTGCACGTCTACACATGGAGAACAAGAACGTGCATCTTCACTTTGAGGCAGAAATAAACCCACTTTCCACATGGAATCAGCCTGACTGGTTTTAAGGGCCTCAGTTCCTGGAGGCATCTAGCTCTGTCCTAGTGCAGAAAATATTTTCTGTAGGAAGCAAATCTCACTGAAGTTCTCAGCTGAGGTTCCCAGTTGGACCTTGAAATACTGGGGGGGTCTTACAGAAAATGGAACGTAATTATGTAAGCGCTTTGCTAAATTGAGTCATGAGTAATTAAGGAGAAAGAATAGAAATGCCAAAATCACTATGGACCAGATTTCTTTTTATCTCAGTATTAAAGTACGCGTTCACACTGGTGGGAGTTTCCAGTAGAAAACCACTCAGCTCCCAGTGTTAAACCACACTTTGCTTTTAGCTTGAAAATCTTGGAGCTGATGCTTAAACCTAAAGAAGGAACTTGAAGATTACACTGTTACAGCCCCTCGAGCTGAAACGCTGTCTGGGAAGGAGACCAAGCGACTCTCGACCTTAACCGTGCTCTCAGCTTTCACACTGAAGCGGTGAGGTGCCTTGGGCAAGGAGCTGCTCCTCACCATTTGCCATCTGTAAAATGGACACAGCTACCTCAGAGAGGTGTACAAGGTGACTGTCTTTGGGTGTCTTTGAAGCAGAAGTGCTGTAGGAGTGGAAGATACGTATTTATTGTCTGCCATGTTTGCAACCGTGTTGACTTCTGGGAGCAACACTTAGATTTTTAGCTTTGTATCTTGGATGGGTTTCTGGAAGCGTGTAAAAATATTTTTTGGGTATTCCTCAGTTGCAGTATTTTTAAGTTTAGCTTTATTTAATCCAGAGTGTTTAGCTTTGCTTTACCATGTTTGTGTAGCAAATCCACTAACAATAGGAGTTCCACTTGGGGGAGATGTGTCCGTATCACTGCTTGAATGTTTTATTTAGTTGCCTAGACAATAAAATCCCTTTGGTTAAGAACTATCTACTGGAGTGCTGTCATTCATCTCTGTAAAAGTTGATGCCATTACATGCTGATGAACTGTTTCAAAGAACAAATAACTGGGGATCCTGACAGCTGGAAAACCCTGTGGTTCTGAACTCTCCTAAGCAACATTTGAAGCACAACTCCCCTTTCAAAGAAGACGGAATGTGAGGGATTTTTAAATATCTTCTCACCTGTGTTCACCTGCCCTTCACGATACAGCTATGGAAGTACCACGGAAATGGGATCCTGGCACTGGTGGGATGCTTCTCTGAACATCACTGAGACATTTGCACTGAATGGGATTAATTGTACAGCAAGATTTTAGTTACAGATATCTTAGAGTAGATGTGTTGTGGGCTCAGATAGTGGCAGGGAGTTGTGTCAACTGGCCAGACCCATCTAGAAAGCCCCTAAGATCCCAGTTTGTGTCCTTACCATCACCACTTATCCCCACACAAATTGAAATTCAGCACTGATGTCCTTGCTGAATGCATCAGCTCAGAGGTCAGCCATTAAACGGGCCCTGGAAACTGGAAGTTTCTACTTCAGAAGTGGGCTGGGTAAAAGCTGTGTTGTTATTATTTACTCAGTTATGCAATTCTGGATCTTTGATTAAATAAAGAATTTCAGTTTCTTGCTGTCAGCCTGGCCATTTCACCAACACTAAATTCCTTCTTTAACTAAAGAAGAGCCTAACACTAATCACATGGTGTTGCAAACGAAGAAGTGAGATTGCTTCAGAGAGATTTCTAGCAAGCCCAGGTGAAGGATTGGACAGATCAGTGGTCACAAACAGAAGGAACAAATGTTTCACGCTTACCCAACGGTGATCTCCCACCAAGATGATGATGCTTCCCCCAGGAGCAGTCAGATCCCAAGAGAGATGCTTTCCCCTTGGTGGCTGCTCTTAATGAGCCCAGGGCAGCCCCACCCTGGGTCCATCCCTCCTGGTCAGGTGGAGGGGGCACAGGTGCTCCCTAGGCAGCCACCATCCTTCACCAGGTGCCCCATCACTGATTCAGGCCATGACCTGGTGTTTCCCTTACACGTGGCCTTTCACAAACATTTTATATTGTGTGAAGAGATGCCCAGCTCATGTTTGACAGCTCTTTAAAAGTTTGTCTGAGTTTATGCATTCAGCAGACGTGGAGCAAGGACTCCCTGGTGCAGGTAGTGGTGTTCCCATGGCAGCAGAGCCAGTGGTGTCAGCAGATGTCTCTGAAGGTCTCAGTTATCGCTGTAACCCAGTGATGCAGCGTTCTGCTTTGTGTGCCGTCAGTGCAGACCAGCTGGGAGAATGTATTTCCTTAACCACATTCCTTGAACTGCAAGAATTGTTGAGGCACCAATGAACACGTCTGATGCATGCACATGCTTAGTGCAGTCTCTGCCTCAGTTCCTGAATTTCGGGTGTTTGCTCTGCTCACTGTGGTTCCACCAGTGCATTTTTAAGACCTTCACATCTATAACAGTCTAACATATGGTTGCTGATGGTGACCTCCACGAGGTTTCTGTGTCAGCTTGACAAGCACGTGTAACAGCAGGAGAGAGAAATTGGATTCCTTGGTCCTGGACAAGATTGTTGTAAAAGAGAGAGGGGGAGGAGGGCAGAGGAAAGGAACATCTCTTTGCGTGGTGCAGGATCAGCATCTCACGTCTGCATCTTGTGTGTGCTCACAGCAGGGTCCACGTGTGCCATTTGCTGGAGTGTCTTGTGCACCCACCCCAGTGTTTCAAGGCACCTGTTCAAGTACAGAACAGAGCTCTGATTGTGATCAGGCGTGGGGCAACAAAGCCCTTGTGAAACTGCACTTCCAGCCCAGGAACACAGCAGCCGTTGTCCCGACCGGCTCTGACCTCAGCAGCACTGTCTGTGTGCTCTGCTACAGGGGAAGCAGGAGTGAGGGGAGAGGCAGGAAACAAGGAAATGTCCGATCCTGAGCAGAATTCTCTGCTGATTGCCTTAAACACAAACCCATGTGCTGGGGGGCTTTGGGGAACTCGGATGCAGAGCTGATGGAAGCACCCATGCTCTCCCCACCCACAGTGCAGCCCCTGCCCCAGTGAACCTCCCCGGGTGAGCCCGGCTGAGCCCTGCCCCAGGCAGGGAAACTCCTTAATAAGAGGAACACGTCTTCAACTTAACTTTTTGGAAAATTACAGCTCTTTATCATCCAAATTAAATGCCTGCCTGCCTTTTAAATGGAGCTGTGCCTTCAGCCTTAGAACTGCCACTGGGTTTTGCTCTGCTCCGGACGGAGCAGAATGAGGTTCCTTCCAATCTGCTGAAATCAGGAATGCTATTTTACTGCCCTGAGTCTGAGCACCAGAAGGTTTTTTTGTTAACAAAAGAATACATTAGGGGAGACAGCAAATCAGGTTGTCCAGGACCACAGTGCTCTTGTGGATTGTTTTTAATTAATGCCTCGGGGAGAATGCATTACGGTCAGAGCTGCCTCCTCGTTTCTCATCCGGAGTTAGTGCCAACCCAGCTGGGGAAACACCGCCTCTGTTCTCTACCTCTTGTCTGTGAAATGGGGATAACAAACGGGGCTCCTTGCTTAGCTCACAGCCATGCTAAGACTTAATTATTTCTCTAAAGTGCTGCACAACAGCAGACATCATAGATTAGCTGGTATTTTTCACTCTGGGTTTGTCAGCATCCACGGCACCGTGCGTGCAGCTCAGTGTGAGAGAAGCACCCGCAGCCCTGCACGAACACATGCAGTGATGTTAGCAGAGCCTTATCTGTGCCTTATCTGTGACGCCAGGGGGATGAGCCTCCTCCATGCCAGGGCTGAATCACCCCTGCTCCTCTGTTTGTGCAGAGGGTGAGGCACGGGGTGCCTGTTAGCATGCCAAAGTCCTTTCACAGCATTCTGGAGAGATTTCTTTGCATCACTTGACTGCTTGCATATACTTCATGCCACACACGTGAAATCACGCTTTATTTTGGGTAGTAGCTATTTCTGTTTGTCAGAGGAAGAATGTAGAAAAGAGCAGGTTCTTTCTGGGCAGCTGGCTCCCAGGAGCTGAGCAAGCAGCAGCTCAGGGCTTCTCTTAATGGATGAGGACGTTTTCCCCCGATTTGCATAGAGCCTGTTGGGCAGCAGGCTCTGCAGATCTTATTGCACAGGTTTGAGCCCCAGAGCTGTCAGCACGATGCCCTCAGGACACAGCTGCCCTATCCTGGGGTGCTTGCTCATTCCCCCATGTTTGTACATACGATAATAAGATAAATCTGGGTGTGATGTACTTCCACATTTTAAGCAGGCTCAGAACTAAAGGCAACTTGACAACAACATCACGAACCTGTTGGATCTGCTGCACCACCAGCACTGCACCAGCTAACGCTTCCAGGAGGGTTTGCGCTCAGCCTTGCATTGAGCTCTGCAATTCCAACTGCTGCTGCTGCACCGAGTGCCCCACGTGCACATCTCCGACCTTCGTGGTTGCAGTGCAGGAGGGCAGTGCTGCCCCGGGGCTCCCACACCCCCTGCATCCCCACTCTGCTGTGAGTTGCTGCCCAGCCCTCATGGTTTTGTAACAGGGCACAGCTGGGGCTCAGCAGCGCTGCTGGGAAGCTCTGTGCTCCCCGGTCCATCCGCTTTCCCTCCATCCTACAGCAGCTCGAAATAACCCACGTTTCCACTTCCCTGTTCTGTGCAGTGGGGCACGTGTTGCAACACAATATTTCTTAAAAAAATCATTAAAGCGTGAAAGCTTTAAAGAATGTGATGGCTGTGTCACTTCTGGAAGTTTGCTGTTGGGTTTCTGCTTGGATATGTGCAGTTTTCCCGGGACTCTGCTCTTGCCTGCAATAAAAGCCTTCCATCTGTCTTGACAAGAATCCCCTTACATCGCACAGCAGCACGGGCAACAAAAAGGGGAAAGCTTTCATAGCACAGGAGCCTGTATCTGCTCTGACAACAATTTGTATTTCCAGAGCAGTGCAGGAACCAGGTCCTGCCCTGAGCAGAGCCACCCAATGCCCCAAACCACGGAAGAGCATAAACCTGCTGTGCAGCAATGCCCTGCGCAGCCCCAGCGCAAACACCCTGTGCAGGGCTTAATTACGGCACAGGGGCGTTTCGGTCAGGGCCGCGCGTTCGCCTCCTCCAGATGTCAGCGAGCAACTATGCTGCAGAACAGGATGTCGGGTTAAGGAGTCTCCAGCGAAACCCGTGCTGAGGCCAGGAAGGGAGGGAGGGAGCTGGGTGGTGCCGGGCGCCCGGCTCTGCCCTCCCGGGCACCCTGTGCAGAGCTGCAGCACCCGGCAGAGCGCGGGGCTGCACCGTGCTGTGCCCCCAGCCCCGCTGCAGCTCCTGCACCTGGCAGGAGGGAGCTCGCCGTTCTGGGGCTGGGATGAGCGCAGTTTGGCTGGGCTGCAGGTGAGGGGCCGGCTGCTGCCTGTGCAGAGCCCCGTGCAGCCTTATCTCTGCTGGGAGTTAATGTGTAACCCGCCTGTGTTTGGTTAGCACAGAAAAGCAAAGACGTCCTGGGGTAGGCACGGCCGGGACGAGGATTTGGGCACCGTGGAACATCGGACATCCAGGTAAAAAAGAGCAAAACTCTCCATTCCTTCCTGCCCTCTGCTCTCTGTCCTTTTCCTGCTGGCTGTGGCGAGGAGCTGGGACACCCTCACAGCTGGGGACGGGCTCTGCTTTGGAAGGGGAAAGGGTGACAGAGCTGTCACAGCAAGTGGCACCAGGACAGGGACTGGGGGAGCTGGGGAGACACAGCGGGGCGGCCGGTAACACAGTCGGGACAGCAAACAGCTCGGGGAACTGCACCGTGCACTCGATGTGTTTGCTGAAAGAGGAGGAACTCGAGAGCTGCTGCCATCGCCCCTGCTCACCCCGGGGTGGGATCTGTCCCCCCGTGCTGCAGCACTGCGGAGCGCCCGGGACGCTGCCTGCACTCTGTGTCCTCCTGCTCTTGGCATTGAGACCTGGATGAGGCCCTTTGCCAGCAGGTGTAAGGCACCGCGTACAGCTGCACGGCTTTAGCGAAAAGCACCAACATCGGTGGACATTGCTGAGGAGCTGTGACAGAGCTCTGGGAGTAACACTGGGCTCAAAAGAAAGTAGCCTCTTCAAATAAAGCAATTAGCATTAATTGCTACCCAGCAGCTCTTTGAAGTTTGAGGGCTCAGCAAGCTTTGCAGAGGACAGTTATGGCAGCTGTTGCAAAAGCTGCCCAAATGAGCTTTATATTTTGGGTAAAAAGCAGCCTCTTAGAAAAGCTTTTTAGCAGGGGAAGAAAAACCGTTGGGACACGGCTTTCCAAGTACGCTGTCTTTTAATTAAATGCTCTGTCACATTTTCAGTTTGTGGCTAACTTCTTATTTTGTGAAAAGAGGGAACTGCAAAATCCCTCCGAACCATAAAACCTGAGATTTTTCAGGGCTGATTTCCTCTTTTCCTCTCCTGAGTCGGATGAATGTGTCAGAGCCGTAATCTCCTCTGAGAGCAGCGCAGAGCAGAATGAGCCCCTTGTTCCTGCCCGGCTCCTGACGCTCCCTGCTGAACTTTGCCTCCCCACCACCCAACGAGAGGAACACTCCAATTAATTCTTCCTATGCACTGACCACCGAGGAATTAGCTCTGAGACCCCTGCCTGGCTGCTGCTCTCCCTCCTCAGGGCTGCTCCTCATGGCACGGAGGACGCTGGCTCAGGCCAGCTGCTCCAGCTGCAGCCATTCAAGTTCAAGCAAAACTTTCGCTTCCCTGTTCTGCTCTCTCAGTTTTTTTTGCAGTGGGTGGGCAGCAGTGCAGGGCATTGCAGCAATCCTGCGGGTCCCGATCAAGCAGGCAATAGGCTCTCGCTGCTTGGAGGCTGATTTGTGTTTCACTTCACAAATGCACGAAGCAGCTTGTGGAAGCCTGGAAGTTCCCAGCTCAGCCTGCGTCTCTGACAGCTTCCTGACAGCTAAAAGCTCTGGCTGTAAGCTTATCCAAATTCAAAGAAACAAGGGTATTGCTGCTCCAAAGATACTGCTTCCTCAGCTGCAGTTTGGGTAGGAAATACCAGCCTGAAATACTAAGCTCCTCCTGAGTGAAAGCATTGGATCTTCCAGGTTATGGGTGGTGAAATCTGATTTTTGTGGCATATTCCAATTACAAAGGAATTCTTTCAGGGTCCGACTGCCTTAACAAGAAGCCAGTTCTGCTCGCTTATCACCAGATCTAATTCCCTGATCCTGCAACTAAAAAAAAAGCGCCAGGTTGCAGCACAAAGAGCTCCTCTGTCTGCCCGGGAACAAACGCTCCTGCGTGGGCCCGTGTGTGTTGCAGGGGGTGTTTGTTTGCTGTTCTCAGTGCTCTGCAGCCCTGCTCTCCTCTCCCAAAGAATGGGAGGCATGAGCGAAGATAGTACGTAGTTGGCGGTGTCGGTGCATTTTGGAAGATTAATGCTTTACATCTATAAGTAATTATGGCTTCTGTAGGCTGCTTGGCCTTCCCCCAGGGGGTGAAGCTCTCTTTGCTGGGCACACTGTGAGTATAACTGGCCAGCATGGGATCCTTGGGACCCTGCCCCAGGGTGGCCTTGCAGGTAGAACCCCAAGGGCCACTCATTGATTTGTGGCCACTGGGTGGGTGGAGAGGTGCCTCCAGCCACGGCCAGAGCTCAGCTTGGGGTGGGATAGCCCCTGGCAGCGCTGCTCAGCTGCACTGGGGCAGTGTGCACGTCTGCTGCAGGCTTGCAGCTCCTTCCTTTCCTTGGGAACTGCCTTATCCACATCTCCAGGGTGATTCTATCATCACCACTACCAGGTGCTCATGGATAGGTTCTCCAGGGCTTACTCTAATTCTTCTGGAAAAAGCTTCATTTCCAAATATGCTTTCAAAAACCACATCTGCCCCCTTTCCCCTGCTGGCAGCAGCCTAAGAGCAAGCGTGTGTACACTCATCAGCCCTGCAGCCTAACACATCTCCTCTCTCCCGCTCCAGCCGTGCTGTCCCACCCGCACCGCACACGGCGGCAGCCCGTGTCATGCCTGGGAAGGAGCTGGGGCTGGGCATGGCTGGCTGCAACTCGGACAGCTGCGACAGCATGGTCAGCACGGCCTCCAACCACTCGCAGCGGGTAAGTCGCCCTATGGCACCCAGCCCAGGCACGTCCTGCTCCTCTCAGTGTGAGATTTCAATTGGGTTTCTGCTCAAAACTGCTCTCTGTGAGAGCTGTGGCAGCACAAGGAGCACACGGATCCCAGCCCCAAAGCACTCACAATCTTTCACACCTACATGGTAGCGATCAAGCAGAGCTCAGTGCTCAGTTTCCTCAAGGAATGACACCAAACTGCAGGAGCCAGCAGCCCCTGGGCTGCCCCATGGGGCAGGGCAGGTTGTCCCAGCACCAGCAGGGTAACTGGGTCAGAGCAGCTCCAACAAGGGTGACTTCACCTGGAATAGACATCGAGCTGTACTCCTCCCTGGCTGACAAGAGATGGATTTAGGAGTTAAGGTGGAGATGAGCTGGGACAATGGGTGTAGATGCGTAATTTTTCATTATCTGTTCCTTAAAACTTGTTTGTCTCCAAACACTGATTCCAAGATTGATGGCCTAATTATATCCTGTCTGACTTGGAGCATAATTGATATGTGCTAGTGCAAAGCTCAATCCTGAGCAGGTTTTCCATTTGATGTATTGCAAACCAGAACCAAACCCTCTAAAATTTATTAGGGATGGACAAACTGGTTGCAGTGTTGCATGGTACAAGATTTGGGTAGGTGCCTCTCTGCAAAACAGCTCCACCTGGAACAATTTCTCCCCCATGTTTGTTGATCTGATACGTGCTCCGTCCTTTCCTGCACTTCAGCTTTTTAATGATATCTCTTGTGTGTTGCCCTTGGACTTGGCACCTCCACAGTGATCGTATCTCATGATGCTTGAAATGTAACAAAAATTAAACAGGATCTTGCTGTACTCCTTTCAAAGCTGTGGTGTGAATGGGAGAACAAGGGGAGGGACCATCATCTCCAGATGAGCCTTCAGTATTTATGATGTTTAGGCAAGCTTCCAGGATTCAGCACTGCTGACCAGGACAGATATCTGCATCTACAGATCTCCCATGTTACCAATCCTTTCATATTTCAAAGGAAACTAAAGAACTGAGAGGCGGAGGCCAAGTTTTCAAGCTGAGAACAACCTATATTCTGATGCTCATGTAGGGTAATATAAAAACATCCCTGAAGCATCTTTTTTGGAGAATATTGTATAATTCTCTGTAGCTCTAAGTACCAATCTCTAAATAGTCACTGGCAAAGTCCCCAGGTGAGGAGTCATGCCCTGAAGTGCTGGGGCTGTGAATAAAAGTACACCTGCATGTCCTATCAGTACCTTTTTTCCCCCCCTTTTTCAGAGTGATAACAGCTATGACTACTTATCTCTGGAAGAGAAGGAGTGCTTGATGTTCTTAGAAGAAACCATCGGTTCGCTGGATGCAGAAGCAGACAGTGGGGTTTCCACTGATGAGACCGACTACGCAGAGCCCTCCCAGCTGCCCAGGACGTGGCCAAAGAGAGACTCTGCTCCCCGGGGTAAGCTGGAAATCAGGCTCCAGCCCTGGCTTGCAAAGGGATTTCCACACTGCGGTGAGCTTCCTTGGCAGCTGGGGAGGAAGCATTGCCCCAGTTTTATTCATTTGGTAAGCAAAAGCCAGCTGGTTGTCATCGCTCCATGGCTGAGAGGAGGCTGTATGTAGGGCACCAGCTGCATTTTCCCAGTTGCAGCATGCAGGAGCTGCTAGCAGCTATCTAACAAGGCAAACAGAACTGCAGGCAGAGCATCTTTGCCTGTGCTCTGAGCAGGCTTACACAGGTTAACAAGGCTCCTCATTCACACATGCTTTGTCAGATATAAAATATCTGCACTTCCTTACAGCCAGAGCACATTAGCTGGGGACAGAGTAAACTCCGAGTGCAAGCACTCTGCAGTAGCTGCACTGGTGTACCAGGCATGAGGAAGTGTTCTGTAAATGGCAAGGTCTCCTGTGTCCATGTGCAGCACAGTGCATGACTTCTCACCTCTCTCTGCCTAGATTTGGAAAACGGGGCTCCTCCTGCAAGCACAGCTCAGCAGCACGCAGCCGACCAGAAGGGTGCTGAGGGCTCCTCAAGCTCAGCTCCAGCAACGGTGTTGAGCCCAGGCTACTACAGCCTCCCCAGGAACATCACTGCAGCAAACACACAAAGAGCAAACAAAGCTTCTGATGGCAAAACAGCCTTAAGCACTGTGGCGGACACAATGCCACCGGGTAGATCTTCACAGGGGATGGGCAAGGACAGGCTTGGCCAAGCCAACGTGAGAAGCCAGGTGAAATCCCTGATTATTCCACCTCCAGCTGCCTTCCAGGATGACCTGAAGAGCCATGCAGAGCAGCCACGGAGCAATGGCTCAGATGTCAAGAGGGAATATGCAGAGGAGAGCTGGACACGTGCTGTGCCACCCCGTCCAGCCTCAGAGATGGTGGCTGTCCCCAACCCCATGCCACTGCCACAGCGAGAGATGGGCAGGGAGAGCATGGTGCTTCCTCGGGGGCAGGCAGAGCAGCCAGCATCACAGGAGGGCCTGCAGGACCCTGATGCCAAGCGTGGGCCCCCAACAGCCCCCAAACCACGGAAACTGCCACCCAACATCATCCTGAAAACCAGCAAAAACAGCCCGGTGCCGCTTGCTGCAGAGCCCGGCCAGAAGGTGAAGGTGCCACCTCTGTCACCCACCAGCTCCCAGCCCAGCTCTGCTGGAGACACTGCCACAGAAAAGGTGACTTCAGGGCAGCTTGACCCTAAGGAGAGGGAGAAGGCCAGGCGGGAGGCTCTGGAGAAGCTGGGGCTGCCACAGGACCTGGGGGAGCCCCATGCCCGGCCTGGCCCCACCCCAGCTCCCTGTGACCAGGCCCAGGCAGCACCGAGCACAGCCCCGGCTGCGCGGGCCATGAACTTCAAATCCAACACCCTGGAGCGCTCCGGCGTGGGGCTGGGCAGCTACATGGCCAGCGCCAAGGAGCCCGGCGTCAAGGGCAGCAGCTCCCTGGGCAAGATGTCCTTCATCGAGCGGCTCGCCCCCAGCTTCCTCCGCAGCAGCAGGCCCCGGCCCGTGTCCCTCGGGGCAGGGAAGGACTTTGCTGTGCTGAAGGAGCCCTCCGAGCCGGAGAAGAGCAGCAAGCGGAAATCGAACCCGCTGACCAGCTTCCCCCGGCCGCCCCGCTCCTGTGTCAGCGTGAAGATTTCCCCCAAGGGTTCGACCGAGGAGCACCGGCGCGAGGCCCTGAGGAAGCTCGGCCTGCTGAAGGAGTAGCGCGGGGCGAGGCCTTTGTCCCGCATCCAGGCCCTGCGTGGCTCTGCCTGAACGGTGCAGCTACAAAATCTGCTGCTGGGACAGCTCTGGGGGTGGCCCTGCTGCTCCCAGAGCCGCTCGGGGCTTCGTGCTTAATAAAGTAGTGCCACCTGCACAGAATATTTTGTATCTAGCAAGATATCTGCTGCTTAATTAAGTCAGCAGTCAGCACGTGGATGGGACGTGCTCTCCTACAATACCTCTAAGGCGTCTGGGGTCTGTCACAGAGGGGAAGCTATGGGTTTGGCTTGTTTTAAAAGGGGCTGCCTACGGATTGTGGCTCTCTGCAGAGTGCCCACTGAGGGTTTGGTCTCTATGTTACTTGTATTTAGTGCTAGTGTCCAACAGGGAACGCAGAGCTCTTGCAGGAGGAGCTGACAGCCCTGGAGGAAACAGCTTCTGCCTCCAAACAGGGGTTTTGCTCTAGAAAAGCGATCGGCCGAGGAAAGTGCACTCACCAGACATCCTGCAAAAGCTGGCTTCTGAGGGCTGACCCCTCTGCTCAGAGCTTAATCTTGTGCCTTCCTCTCCTCTGCCATTTAGACCATGCTCGCTCTGCCTTAAAGTCAATCATTTGCACTTGAAAGTCGAGGGCCTGGTGAGCGCAGCACTAGGGGAAGCCTCTGCTGCTGCCTGCCTGCCACCAGGAGCAGCCCCAGCTACCCCAGGTGCCCGCAGGGTCCCTGCTGTCACCTGGTGCTCGAGCAGCCAAAAGCTCCATTTTGCAGACTGGAAGGAGCCTGAACAGGACAGCGAGCATTTTTCACAGGAGCAGTGGGATCAGTGCTGCCACAGCTGCTGTCTGCTATGGCTGAGCCCAAAGCCCGTGCTCCAAGCACAGCTGGTGTGAGGAGCTGCAGGGATTGCTGCTTTTCTTGATGTGCTTCATTCCTACCGAAAAATACTCACACATTGTGCACAGATGCCTGGAGAACATGATAAGAAAATACATGGAGAGGTGTTTGGTGGGTGCTTGGCTGTCTCAGGGTGTCTGGGAGATGGGCAGGAGAAGAGCAAGAACAGAATCAAAATCTGCATTCAGGTTCAGCCAGACTGCAGCTGGGCCCCTGGATGCTTGTCTGGGTACCTCTGAGAGAAGAGCTGGAACTGTTTAATTCTGGGCATAATTTGTTTGGTTTGCATCTGAGGCAAAAGGACAGAAGATCCTAGAGAAAAAAAAAATAGCAGTGAAAAGAAGTGTAGTATTTACAATGTAACATGAAGAGTTGGTAAACATACCCTCAGTGCCTCGCTGCAGACTGTACGGGCTGTGTTTACACATCACAGCGATCTTAGCACAGACCCAAACACTCAGCTTTGCATTTTGCATAGTCTATTTACCCACTTTTTAACTATCAGTCCCGCACCGGCTCAGACGTGTCATTTCCATGTCTGTATGAGTCTGTCAAGAGCTGTTGGCCCAATTAAAAGCATTCTTGTGCACATCTTTCATTACAAATTTCAAATTCCGGTTTGTTAAATTCTGGTGCTGTGGGAAGCAGCCTTGTCCCCACTCCCCCTGCTGCAGCTGCGCTGCTCAGGGTGTGACAAACTTTACAGTTATTAATGATTAAAAAGCATCAGGCTCTAAAGCAGAGGAGCAACATTCCCTCAAAACTGTTCCTAACACCCTCAGCCAAGGGTTTGCTGATGCTACAGAGCTGTCACAACAGGTTTGAAACACGGTGGGTGTTCTCAGTTGAGTCTGAGTTCTGCTAAGGTCAGCAGAACTAAGGTCCCGCTGGCTCTGCCCAGGCACAGGACAACCCAGTGCCGGATTTGACCAAATATACTCTGCATTTCTCTCCATTATGGTTTTTTTTCCCACGTTCTTTGTTTCTGATGGAGGTCTCAAACCCTTATCACTACAGTTCCCTTTGTGAGCAGTGCTCAGTGCAGGGGAGCTAGCAAGCTACAGGTAGAGAAAAGCCAGACAGAGAGACAAACTGCACCAAACACACCTGAGCGTATTACTGCAAACTCCTGCTGTATTCAAATGAACACATTTCTCTCTGGTTTCAGTTTGTTTTGCTTTACTTACCAGTGATGCAAATTAATTTGATATCTTAAACCAAACTTGACCGATGTTCCTCATTCCTCCTCCTAAAATCTGTGCTCTGGCTCTGCCCCAGCAACCACCGGCTCAGCCTCAGTGAACCTCTGCATGCCCCCTGGCATGGCCTGGGGGAATACGCTGCTACTTCAGGGAGATTTCAGCTGTTCTTTGTTTTTGAATGCCCTTTAGCTTTGAAGTTCAGTAAGAGACAGAACAGGTTATCATTGTTCCTTACATAGGGGTTAACATACCTGGCTTGTTTCAGCCGCACTGCCCTGGCTGGAATTTAATCATTAACTCCGATGGGCACTGCAGACCCAGCACAGGTTGCTGTTCAGATTTATTAGTAACAGCTCTGACAGCAGACAAACAGTGCAGAGATGTTGACAGCAACTTCCACAACTGTACATCGAGAAAACAAGCACTGGGGACCCAGCACAATCCCCATCCATGCTGCATTAACAAACATAGCTCGGAAGAGAAAATCCTGTAACTTTTCTGAGAGCCAGCTCTTGGTTTGCAACAGAAGCTGTTGCTGCCCCATGCAGTCCCTGCCCCCTGCTGCGGTCACTGTCATCTCGCCATCGCTGTTCTCCTTGCTTTGTGAATGATGCTAAGAACACGGCCCTCGCTGCTTTCAGTGCTGCTGAATTTGTTTGTTTTTTTGTCCCTGCTCCAAAAGCTGGGGTCAGATTGGGACACCCAGAGACCTCATGCAGAGAGCAAGACGAGTCCTCCCGTGCCCGGTGAGCCAGGAAGCAGCTCCCTGCTATCACTGCTTGTTACTGCCCCTTCAAATCATCTCCGTCAAACGCAATCTGCCTCCACCCTAAACATCTTGCCACCTCACTGCTCTTCAGAGTGACTCAGGACGTGTTACCCAGCCCAACCTGCTGCTCTCAGGAGAGCTCATCTGACAGCAACGCCGCTGCCTTTGATCTCGCCCTGCTGCACCCACAGCTCGCTCCTAATGCGGGCACAGCTGCAGCTCCTGCAGCCAGAGTGCAGCGTGGGGACAATGGCGACACGATCCCAGCCCCTATCCATGGCGCTGTCATTCTGCTGCAGCTTTGCTTACCAGAACTCCTTCTCCTTACCCCCAGAGGTTGCCCATTTCTCCCAATTCTGCAGCGATTCTGCTCGCTTCCACCTGCACACAGGCTGCAACACTTGGTGGGGGATGGGCAGCCCAAGCTGCACTCATTGCCTTCCCATAAGGAGCCTGTAGATGACTGACCTGGTGACGGCAGGTTTTGTCACCCACGTGATGTCCCCACACCCCAACAGCAAAGTGGCAATGTCCAGTGCACCAGCACGAGCAGCCTGCTGATGGGGAAGGGGAGAGTCCGGCACAGACAGCAAACAGAGCGACCTTAACCCCTCCTGCCCGGCCGGGCTCTGCTCACGTGCTCCCCTCTCTTGCAGATTCATTCATGCATTACCCTTCCCTTTCCCACCAGCAGATGCCGAGCAGAAGTGGGTGGTGCCCCTTTCTTTAGGGAAGGAAATGCAATAGCAGAGCTGGACCCCACCCCATGCCTGGAGAGGTCAGGAATTTGCATCCAAATAACAAGAAAAATACGGAAAACAAATCTCCAGAAGAGCCTTTTTTTTTTTTTTTTCCCCAGATGTGACCTGGAAACTGGAGGTCGGAGGTCTTCCTGCTGATAGATCCAGAAGAAAACTGGAAAAAGCTGGAGCAGATTTGTGTCTGTGCGCTCTGGTCTGCAACCAACAGAGACCACGGCCGGGGCTGGAGCTCTTGGGTGCCATCCAGCTCCTAGAGTGGTGGTGACAGCTCTGTGGCAGTGACACTGGGTGGCAGTGTGTGACACGGGGTGGCAGTGCGTGACACTGGGAGCACGGTGTGCCCGTCTGGTAATAAATGTAGCACGGGGTGGCCCATCCTCTCTGCCCACATCCAGCTCAGAGCCGCACTGAGGGGCTGGAGGGATGGATGGGGGCACAGTTCTGCCCTTTATAGGGGACGTCACCTGTCCCAGCACTAAGGTCACACGAATAGTTAAGGAATAGTTAGGGAAAGGCAAGAGAAAGCAAGAGAAAGATAATTCCCCCTTTAAGCAGGAATTAACCCAGTGCCACAGTTAAAATCAATGATTAACATCGGTGCGGAAGGAGACTGGCTTTGTCTTACCAAAGGCAATAAAACAATTACAAGAGCAAACTTTGAGCACACAGAGTGCTTCCCAAACTGGGGCATGAATTGAATCCAGACCCACTGGTGCACCTGCTCAGCCGAGGTCTCTGCCCTGAGGCTGCAGACCCCCACAGCCCTTCATCTGCCAGCCCATGGTGTCACCATCAGTTTTATGTACCACGTTTTACTGCTAATGCAGGGATAACCCAACTGCTTTGCTACCAATGTGCTGAGAGAGACCAATAAATCCTTAGAGGGACTAATATCACTGAAGCCTGCTCAGTGCATGGGTCTGGTTATCGCACAGGTTTGGAACAAACCAATCAAAATCAGTGCAATATAATAATCACATTGCGATAAAGAAAGCAAAACTGCTTGATAGAGATATGCCTTCATCCAGGAAGATTCCAAAGTGCCTCAAGAGCTGGCTCACACAAGGGATGATCTGAGTCTTCAAAGCATACCTGTGCACCAGGAGTGCAAGGGCCAAACCTTTGGAGCGTGTCACGCTGCAGCGGGCAGAACAAAGCTTTCCAGTAAATCCTTTCTATCAGCTGTGCCATGGACACTGAACCATGTGCTGCTTCTCACACGGAGGGTGATATCCTGCAAAGCCTGTGGGTGTGCAGAGCAGCAGCACCAGCCCAGGGTGCTTCCAGTGCTGCCACCGGCAGACTATTGCAATCCATCATTTTTATTTGAAGGAAAAGCAGAGCAAAATCCCCCCACAACAACACAACGGTTGCCATGCACGCGTAGTTCTGCAATAACTCGCACCACTTCCACACTGCTGTCAATTAAGATGATCTAGTTAGGGTGGAAGAGGAATTGCAGGAGTGAATGAATGGGCAGCTCCAGATCCCACCGGGCAGTGAGCATGGCCATTGTCACAGACCTGCCCGGATTCACTCACCGTGGCCCAAGCCTTGTACGTGCCAGGGCTCTGGTTGTCCCTTGCAGGGCTCTGGGTTTAGTGCTGAGTGATGGTGCCCTCCCGAGGCAATGCCACCCACCAGGCAACAAACCTTAAACGTGCAACGGTCAAAACGCAGCACAATTAGAGAGAAATCAATCACTACGAAATGGCAAGGTACTGAGTGAGCATAAAGATATTCTCAAGTAAAGTCCATGTGCCTTGGTGACACGCTGCTTTGATTTCTCAACTTTGATCTATTTAACTGATTGGCAATTTGGTTTAATCAGGCTGTGTTGCAACGATCTGATATAATTTTCCTTCACCACCATGATTATAACTGAAGGTGCCTACCTGGAAATCACAGCAGAACCATGTGCAGAAACTTTACATTAAGTTCTCCTGGAACCAGCTCCCAGCAAAGAGCATTTTGATACTATTTTTAATTAAAAACTGTTGTTTTGTGTTAAAGCTTTTCAAGTTGTATGTAGAACAGGGGGAATTCCTCTCAAACTTTGCAATTTCTGCTCCTGGCTTCTTCATTTCTTTTCCTTCCATGTCACCCACATCACTAGGTGGCTAAAAATGAACATTCTTCAGGTTCCACGTTGGGTACATTTCTGCCATTTCTGCCATTCCTCTACGCATTTTGGCCATCTCCAATGTGCTCAGCGAGGCACATCTGAACTTTAAAAATTAAAGGCAAGAAAATTTTTCTTAGCTCTGGACATCACTACACTAAAAAAGAATTAAACATCAAGAGCTGAGCAAAGACCAAGTGAGCTGCAGACCAGAAGCAGAAACGTCTGAACCTAAGGTGGGTGATCCTCAGCTTGCCCTTGAATTATTACTGAGCAGAGTACAAAGCCATTGCACAGCAATTGCGTGCACCACTCTGATGGGTTTCACAACATGCAACAGATGTGAAACTTAAGGCTATTATTTCTATAGCAGTGAGAGCAGCGTAACGCATTTATGCTTAAATCTATCCTTGTCTTTAAAGTTGTGTGATATTTTTTCTCTTCTTAAATACATACATCTTGTTGGCTTTTTGCAAAGAATACACAGAAAAATGAGATGAGCAAGGGAAGTTCTTATGCAAACCCAATCCAGTTGTTACACAGCAGCAGCTAACTTACTTTGGGTGGTAGTGGGGCAGAGGTTTAATCGGATGGGTGCAAAAAATTGTGTATATAGACATTTCTACAGCAGAAAACTGAAGACAGGAAGAAAAAGAAAAGAACAGGTAGGATAAAAAGCACAACTACAAGAACAGATACACAGGTCAGAAAGGCTTGCTGGCTGTGCTTTGCTTTAGTTTCCATCTAATCCACGAGTCATGTGCAGCATGGGCTGGCTGCCTGCTCCCAGAGCTCCCTGCACATCACCCAGCTGCCAGGGGGTGCTGTAAATAACCCAGAAAATGCACCTCTGGTGTTGCAAGCTGATTGAATGTTGCTGGCACTCAGCTGAAGTTACTCAAGAGAGTTGGACAGGTTTTTGTCTCCCGGAAAAAGTGAGATCTCCTCATTAGCATCTTCGTGGTGGTCCTGGCAGGTGCAGCTCTGTGCTCCTTGCTGACAGCTGCTGCAGGGTGGGAAATGGGGAGTGAGTGAGTGGCATTGTGAAGTGTGATCGTAAAAAATGGCAGCTGGGTGATTGTGCAAGTGCGGCACCCACCCTACCAAGGCAGGGAGCTACAGGAGCCTGCAGACACTTCGCAGCACAGCTGTGAATGGCATCATGCCAGGAAGGATTTAGCATGTTAACATCAGCACTGAACACATCTACTAAGGAAACAAGCCGTGTCGGGATGCTAACGTGAGTGTCAGGATCGCAGCAGCAAGGCCAGCTAAACGATGTAAGTTTGACCTCCAGCTGGCAACGTCTTCATTAATTTCAGGGTGCCAGGGCTGCACCCACTGCCTCATGCACTGAGGGGAAAAAAAAGAACAAAGAGAACCTGTCCAAAGAGGATGCAGGGCCAGCTGCCCCACCACAGTGCTCCTGCCTGCGCTGAAAAGGGAAGAGCACGTTTCTGCTGTCCCCAGCCACGCTTCCCATCAGCAGAGCAGCAGCTGAGGCTGAGAGCTGGCCCGGGGCTGGGCTTGGAAACCCAGGGTCTGTCAGCTCCCAGCTGGAGAGATTGCAGCTGGGGAGCTGCAGGAGAGATGCACATAATCCCTGATGCAGGATGTGCAGGGTGTGCAAGACATGCGAAGTATGCAAGGTGTGCAAGGCATGCAAGGCATGCAAGATGTGCAAGGCACAGGATGCTCCCTGCCCCATGGACATCTCCCGTTCTCCAGCAGCAGCCGGAGCGTGGCCCCCCCATGCTCCCAGCCCCACACGCTGCTGCCAAGGCTCAGCTCAGCGCTGTGCCTGGGAATGAGGCTCGGGGTGGCACCGCGCTGCTGCCCCTTCCTTGTTCCTGTCTCCAAAATGCTTTGAAGTTGTCTCAAGGTGTGAAATAAACCAACCGGTTTGTGCCTACCCGAGGTTTTAATCACAGTGGGGGTTAAGGAAATCTCAAAAAAAAATTTTTATTTGGGACTCTATAGGATAACTTTCCAGTAATCAGGGGTCAATTTTTAACTCGAACAAGGAAATTTTCCTCTTAAACAGAGACACTAAAATATTGCTTCTATTCAGATCTGAAAATGGCTAACAGCACTCTGCCCAAAGATTATCTGCAGGAAGTTTTGTTGGAGCAAATAAAAATTAAAAAGGAAGTGTTTAAGAATGCTGTTGGCATTCCTGAGAGCTGCAGCACTGGCTATCCTTTGTTGCACTGAAAAAAAAAAGGAAGAGAAGCACACTTGGTGCCTGCAGGCTGGGCTGCAGAAGTCTGGGCAGGACCCAGCGAGGTGCCACGGCCGCTGCTGGCTCCTGGTGCTGGGTTTGGCCATTGCTAATGCCATCCTCAAACCTTCCATGCATGCCTGTGCTCAGCCAGAGCTCGTGCAGGTCTGCCCATGAGCAGCTGCTGCCAGCAATGCCCTTAGTGTCCACCCCCCCTGAAGTACAGAGGGCTCAATGCAGGATGGCTAGGAGTGTTGGTTTCTCTTTAGAATGCTCTTTCCTTTGCACTGCACCACGTACACAGGGTGGGAGCCACACAGGCGGTCTGCATCCAGCAGGCAGATCCGAGCCGCAGTCTCCTTCTTGTTTGCTAACAGAGAAATCGGCAAAAGCCAGCATCCACAATGAGATTTGGAAGTTTGTCCAGTGACCATTCGAGAAGGGTGGGCATGGAGGTTCTCCTCCTCTTTGTAGCTTTGCTGCAAGGTGAGTCACCACCTAATGTCACTGCTGGGGGTTGCTCTGGCTGCTCCCCAGCGCTGCGGGCAGGGCAGCCAGGGCTGGCGGAGCTTTGCTGGGAAGAACTGGGCACATTCCCCATCCATGGGGATGTCCAGGTCTCCGATTAATGAACTTCTTCCCTCCTCTCCCCAAAGAGTTCACCTCGGGTACCTTGTACGGGCCCAGGTTTTTGACAGGCGCGGTCGGAGGGTCGGTCACCCACCAGTGCTTCTACTCCATCATGCCTGCCAACAAGCACGACAGGAAGTTCTGGTGTAAACGGGCCAGAGACGGGGTCTGCTACACCGTCATCTCTACAACGGGCTACGTCTCGAGGGCCCACGAGGGCCGAGTGTCCCTGCAGGACATCCCCCAGAATGGCACCTTCATGGTGACGATGACGCAGCTGGAGATGAACGATACCGGGACGTACCGCTGCGGCATCGGCAGCACCAACAGGGACCTCTACGTCACCCTGAGGCTGACGGTTTCAGCAGGTACCGGACAGGGAGGGGCTCCAGTCCCCAGGGGCACTGTGTGATTTTTTCCTGCCCTTTGCTGTTAAGCACTCATGGGCACAAAACCCCCAGATTTGACCAAAGCACCAATGTAGAAGGAGGTTGTGCACAGTGAGGCATGGTGGTGGCACTGACCCACTCTATCCCTGCAGATGTGGGCACTCCGAGGCCGGTTGAGCTGCTCCTTGGGGAGCTCCGGGGCTCTGTCACTGTCCCCTGCCCACCTGGGGATGGTCGAGGTAGCACCAGGAGGTTCTGGTGCAGAGTGGGGAGAAGTGGCTGCACCCTCATCGCCGACACCCATGGATACGTGGAGAAGAGCTACGAGGGACGGATCTTTATCACCCCCCGGGAGAGCTCTGGAGCATTCAAGGTGCTGATAAATGATTTAGGGCAGGAGGATGCAGGGCTGTACCGGTGCGGGACGGGCAGCCCCAATGGCCAGGACAGCTGGCACGCCGTGGCCCTGCAGGTGACCACAGGTAGGATGGGGCTCTGGGGGCTGCCGTACCCTGTGGGCTCATCACAGCCACACAAATGTCACCGTGGTCCTCTCCCCCCTGCAGCCACTGCCCGGCCCCGGAGAGCAAAGTTTGTGAGCGGCAGGGTGGGGGGCTCGCTGTCCCTCCAGTGCCACCACGACCCCGAGGGCAGCTACACCCAGAGGTACCTGTGCAGGTGGAGGGAGGCCGGCTGCTCCCTGCTGGTGGACGCCGATGGGTTCGTGCATGAATCCTACGAAGGACGCATACAGATGGCCAGCAGCAACCAGAATGGGACCTACACGGTGGTGATGAGCAACCTGAGAGAGGAGGATGAGGGGTGGTACTGGTGCGGGGCCAGGAACGGGCACGCGGAGCACACGACCTCTGTGAAGCTGAGCATCGAGAAGGGTAGGCTCCTCACTTCACTTGTTTGAAAATATTGTTATCTTTGATGCAAAACGCCATCACACTGAGTGCAGCATGGGCAGGATGGAGACACTCACTGCTCTGAAGACAAGCTGGAGGTTGTCTGGGAGTTTTAGAAGCTGCAGCATGTAAGTACACAGACCCCTGTCACAGTTCAGCTGTCAGAGACAGGAACAGCGAGGCTGAAGTAGGAATGTTTGCCAAGTATTAACGGGTTTTCATTGGTGTGCCCAAATTACTTTCCATAACAGAAATGATTGGGTTTGGTCCTACAATGCTGTGTATTTCTTCCATCAGCAGATGCGAGGTGAAACGCACAAAGCTTCGGCAACTCCAGAACATTCCCTGCAAAGAAATGAATATTTAAGCTTCCAAACCATTTTCTTTGCAGGAACCTGGACTTCACAAAACCCAGAAACATACACTTCTGCAAAGCCCAGTTTGCCATCGAACCCAGCTGCCCGCAGCACAGCCACGCAGAGGAGAACCACAGGGCTGATGTACACCATGAGCACCAGCACCCAGAGCACCAGCATTGCCAGTACCAGCACCCAGAGCACCAGCACCCCGCTGCACATTTTCCCCCCCAGCACCTTCGTGACTGCCCACAGCAACACCTATAGCAAGAGGTGAGCTCGCAGCCACCTTTCCCAGTGGCACAAACGTGGTGGTTTGCTCCTGTATTTCCCTGGCCTCTACATGGGTGGTGCACGAGCTGCAAGTTGTAAACTCTGGTAGGAGAGAGGAGTAATTAGAAAAGCAGGAGGCAAGCTTATCTCGTGTCCATCCGTGGTCTTTGAACTTGTCTCGAAATCTCCTGGTGCTGGTCACTCCTGCAGATCAGATGCCAGAGTCAATAGATGTGCTCCTGTCTGTTTTCCTTTGGTCAGGATGGAGACAGGATGTTAGGAAACATTAGGCTTGAGCAATAGTGCTGGTGACTCAGTAGCTGCTTCGTAGCTCTCTGCTCACCTTATCCCGGCCGTTGTCGGCAGCAGTAACCGCTGCAGTGTTTGGGTGCGTTACGTGAGGAACTATCTTTGGGCAAGGTTAAGCAAAAGGCCGTGAGCTGTTTTGGCCAGCAATTACTCCATGGCCCTTCTCTACAGAAAGCCACACTGCTCGCCTGGTGGTTTTGCCCCAAGCTTCCTGTTCACCCTGGGTATGGCCAGCACCCAGCGCCCAGTGAAGTGATTTGCATAGCTGGCACAGATGCATCAGATAGATATTGCAGTATCGGTCGTAACTGATGAAAAACCACAAAGTCCACAAATCCAGCCCGAGCCCTGGGCAACAACCTCGTGCACCTTGGAGCTCACATAAAAAGCACCATCACTCCATCCCTGCTCTCCCCATCTGCAGCCTCCCTCAAGCCATGTTTAGCTGCCAACCAGCTGAGAAGAGCACGACACCATTCCCACTCCTGCAAAAAGGGTCTGATTCTGCTCTGTTCCTGGCAAAGCTCCGTCTGCGTGTCGAGCTCTGATAGCTTTTGTGGCATTTTTGCAAGGAGATGGCACGTAGAGACCTTGCAACAGCACGAGAGCCTACAAGAGCTCGCAGAATCTGAACCTTGCTTGGCAGTTTGCATGGTGGAAACAGCTCGTTGTCCTCTATACCAGCATAAACCCAGCCTGGTAGAGCAGGGGTAGCTGGCGAAATTACTTCCTCATAAGCCAAACTCCAGATGAAGTGATTTCAATTCTGCTTGACTTTGTTGACTGTTCTCCTTTGATTCAATCAGAGTTTACAACTCTTTTGTGCTCTTTGGTATAAAATCTTCAGCCTGCACTCAACCACCCCGTAAATAACTCAAAATCCTATTTCATTCTGATGGTTCCTCTTTCCAGCTCATCGAGGGAATTACGTCTGCTCCCCATTGTGATACCAGCTCTGGTTTTGCTGATTTGCATCATTATCACTATTCTCGTCCTTGCCAAAATGAAGCTTCAAAGGGAGATGGGTAAGTTGGCCAGGGAACACCTTTTGGGTTGTTTCTTTTGTAAGAGCTCTGCTCTCTGGGAGGAGGGAGGATTTCCACCTCTAGCACACATCCCTTCTGCTGGCAGCACGACCACACACAGCCAGCAACGTCCCTGAGAGGTGCAGTATTTAGTACACTTAAATGAAAAGCAAATGGAGGAAATGGAAATGTTGAAGTCCTACCATAGGCACAGTCTATGTGTGTTGAACAAACAGCTTTACAGCTCCGCAGTGCTCGGAATCCTGAGCACGAAGGGCAGGGACCCACGCTGGGCCAGCAGCTCCATGGGGCTGGTCCACCCCGATGGGTGCCCAGCTGGTAGAGGTGGCCAAAAACCCTCGCCAGCGACTGGTTGACAAAAAACCACACATATCTCTTGTTCTACAACACGCTCTGTCCCTAGATAGAAATTCAGAGCCAAAAACTCACAGTGAGAATAATGGTGAGTGCGTTACACAGATATGTTATTAAAGAGAATGAAACTCAGAAACAATGGGCCTAGCCCAATGTCCGTAACGACGTGCTCACAGATACAAAGGGGCATTGCAGGAGCTTTTCCCTCCACTGCAAGCGTGTCTCTCGTTAAGGCCAAGAAGGAAGCGCCGTGGGACAGGCAGAGGCCGTGCTGGTGCAGCCTGGGCTGAGGCCCGCAAAACAGCAAAGGATGGAGGAACCCAGGAGCCCAGACAAAGCCAACAGGTGCACAACAGACTCGGGAAAACGTTGGTGGGTGTTTTCTGCACCTGGGGCTGCAAATGTCCCCTGTCTTGGTGCAAGACAGACCCTGAGTTTGCACTCCAGGAACTGGGATCCTACAGCCCAGTACTTAAGATCCGATGGGAAACTGCAGTTTTTATCCCTTGCCAAGAGACATTGAGCCATAAACTTCAAAATAATTTGATTAAACGCTATACAAGGTTTATAAATTTATTATAGTGTTGATTATAACTTCTGCTGACGCATTATAAACATGTTATCGCTCTTCCTGCTTGCTTGTTTCAACAAAATCTGATTGCTTGCAACCTCTTGCAGCGCTATGCAGAAGCAATTCTTGTTCACTGTGTTGCAATCCTACCGTTCTTTTTTGCTCTCCATCTGCAGGATCATCCATGCTGTCCTGGGAAGGTTCAGGAGGAGCAGCTTATGTGTAAGTGTCCATCTCCTGGCAAAATACAAAATCAGAGGGGCTGCCGTGGAGCATGAGTAATCTTCGGAGAGAACCTCTTGTAGAAAACACCCAAGAGATGCTTCAATATACCCGACCTGTGAAAATTCATATCAGTGAAATGTACTCTTCTCCATTAAAAAAAAATATCAAAGTTAGGGTAATAGTGGTTCCAAAAATTTGCTGATGGCATTTCGTGTCCTCATGGCAACGCACGTAGACCCAAGCTCTCTGGTGGCATAAGCAGGCAGTAATATTTCAAAGACAAATTGTTGCAAAGGGAAAAGCTGTGATAAATTGCAGCCTCTGGAGCAAACTGCCACCTCCACACACACTAATGCGTGTGTGCTTTTATTTCTTTTCCCATTTAAAGCATCCACTGGCTTGGTCAGAAGCAGAAAGCAGATCTGCAGGCATCACGTTTGAAAAAACTGTTTGGATAACACCGTGTGGATGTCACAGTTCAGCATAAAAACAAACACCAGTACAATAACTTCTAAAATTATTGGAGGGGCACTTCCAGGTAACAGCTGTTCTTCTGTTTTCACAGGAATCCTATGGTGACAAAAATACTTTTCAACATGAATGATGAAGACCTGGGGCAGAATTCCCTTCTGCCAAACCTTGTGTACGTAAGCTCAGAAGATTCTTTACTGCCAGCCAAGACTCAGCTGTGGCCCCAAAGCACACAGCCCGCTCCCTGCTTGCCCTCTGCTCAGCAGCCGAGCATCCCGTGCTGCCACGGGCTGGAAGCTGGCTCACCTCTGGCTGTCCCAATGCCACTGCTACATGGTTTGCAAAGAATAAAACATTGCCTCTAATCGAGCTATTCCTGCACGCAGCCACTGCTGGCTCTTGCAGAGAGCACCCGATGGGAAGGTAGAGCTGGGGCATAGGAGGGAAGGAGCCTCGTGCAAATCCTCATCCTTTGGGATTTGTTCTGCAAAGCACGAACCGTGTCACACTTCAGTCCAAAGACACCAAAATCCGAAGTTTCAGGATTGAACCATTCCAGCCCAGCAGCAGGTCAGGTTACGTGCCGTGCTGTAAGATGTGCTTTGGCCTGAAAAAAAAAAAAAGAAAAAAAGAAAAGGCAAAGCAAGGGTTGTTTGTGTTCCGGAGATGCCAAAGTGCTTTGGCACCTGTAACTTGGCAGGGTGATGCTTCCGTGTCTGTTAAAGCAAATAATTTGCGTAATTCCATCTTGATCAGAGACAATGGATCAGTTTTACCAGAAACTTCAAGGGCAAAGACAGTGGTTTGGTTAAAGAAATTGCTGATCCTCCCTTGCCCCGAGATGCACAGATGGCTGCAGGTCCCCATCAGCTGCTTTCTGCCAGGGCTTCCCCTGCCCGCAGCCATGCTGCCTTCCTCAGCCCCTGACCAGCACATCTCAGTGCAAAGTGGGACAGGACAGGGAGGGTGGGGAAGCCAAGGCACTGGCATTCAAAAAGGAAAAGTTCCCGTGAGAGCAATAGGTAAAGGCAAACACACCTGTGTTACCACGGCCAAGGGCAAAGCCAGAGCCACTGTCCTGCTCGAACTCCTTCTCTGCTCATAAGAAAAGCTGAAAAAGTCTTCACGTGGCCCCAAGCTGAACAAAATCACTGCTTTTGCATCATGAGAACGAAGGAAAGCAAGTTAATGGCTCATCCCGCACAAACACTTTGTCACCAACCTCAGGTTTTTGTGCAGTTCCATTCCTGACAGCCCCACTCATTGCAGGGAGCTCCTGTCGGGACCCTCGCGTGCCTACAGCACAGCAGCAGAGCACCTGCATGCTCCTCATTTTGAAGAGCTCACAGCATTGCTCTGCACAGGTGAAGCCAGCCCTCGCTCTTCCCATGAGTGGTGGAGGGACACAGGGACCAGAGAGGGCAGGGACAGGGACAGACCAGCGAGCCAACGTGCTCCACCAGGAAAGCCAACGTGCCTGGGACTGCTTAGGAACGCTGGTTTTCAAAAAATGGAAAACCAGTGAAGAAAAGTTGCTGCCCAAAATACTTTCTCTGTTGGTTGGGGATAGCACAACACTGGAAACCCCTTGCAGAGCGGGGTTCTCCTTCCAGCGCTGATGGGGAACGTGCCCTGACTCCAGGCACGACGCTAAGGACAGAGGAGGGGGCAGCAGGGAGAGGACCCCAGTACGCTCAGCACTAAGCAGGCCCATGAGTCTGCACTGGGCAGAATTCCTTCCCAGAGCCACAGAGGTGCCAGGGCAGCAGCCGGGGCCCCAGCCCACCGCCGGTTGCACAACAGGAGGTGCAATCTGGAGGCTGCACCCGCAGCCAAGGGCCCGTGGAGCCGGGAGGGGCATTGGCTGCCCCGCTCCCACGTGGCACGGTGCTCACCTGCGAGGGCTTGGATGTTATTCCTTTAAGGCACAACAGGTGGAAATGCAGGGCTAGGAGTATGAGTATTTAAAACAGGCTGGCACTGCCCGAGCTCGGTGTCCTGCCTCAGGAGGGAGGCAGGACAGACAGACACAGGACAGACAGACAGACAGACAGACACAGGAGGTCCTGGGGTCAGCAGACACCAGCAAAGCCGGGAGCAGTGAGTCCAAGAGAAAGCAAGAAGAGAAAACAGTCTGCAGAAGTAACTTGGAGTGTGAGTAATGCTTCTTCATTGCCTTTGTTGTGAAATCTTTTGCACCAGCACTTGGAGACAGGGAAGAGGAGCACAAAGCACGAGGCTTTGGGCTCTTCCTCCCATGCACGCACAGCAAAGCAGCAGCTTGGGAGCAGCCATGAGTGGATGCGCAGCTCTGGCTGGGGAGGAGATGCTGATTTACCTCAAAAGAAGGGCAGAAGCCCAGAACCAGGCGTGTAATATTTATGTTGAATCAAGCTCATAACGCTTGTGTTTTCTTCTCCGCCATAGATTTTTGATCTTCCATTTCTGGAAGTAAGTTTTATTACCATTGCAATATTTGCATTAACTTTTAACGTAGAAAATGATGGTTGTTAGTCAATATTGCTGTAGTGATCTTAACTCTTGCAGCTCGGTCTATGCTCATTACAGCCTTTTGAATAGCAACGAGGAGATAAGCATAAGGATACAGATTTTGAAATTTAAGAAGTGAATTGGTAGGCATAATTCCTCAAAGAGCTCTGCAAAGCCACCAAATCTGCACAGGAAAAAAGTAGATAAATAGATACTGAAGTGCAAGAGAACGGGATGTGTCCTAAAACAAAGCAGAGAACCACAGCAGAGGGAGGGTTTCTGCACATCTGAATTCTTCCTGTGCAAAGGGAGCCTTTGCATGCGACTTTTAATGCAATTTGTCTGATGTATAGAGAAACAGCACCTCCTGATAGGGATTGCACTGCTGCTGGAGGCGGATGCTGCTGCTGTCCATCCGTGCAGCTCTCACAGCACAGTCTGGGGCAGTGCAGTGCTTTTGGGTTACTGCAAGTTCCGGGAACATTAAGTTTTAAACTAGAAGGGTAGCTTATAGTCTTGGTTTCACTTTCCAGCCCAAGAGACAAGAAACAAAAAGAAAGAAGTGAGCCATGTGAATCCTGTCTGAAAAGCAACGAGTTAGTGGATGGCACATCCGTCAGCTTAAAGGAGCATAAAGCCAGGGCACCAGCACAACTTCAGTGCAGATGTCAGTCATTACCATGGGGATGATCTGGCCATTTTTTTTCATTTGTTTTCCAGAATAGAGGGCTCATTTAGCACAGCTTCTACCTGAAACGTGCATGGAATCATAGCTAGGAAGGTGACAGGCACTGCAGGAATTCCTGAACCTGCTCACTTAGTTGTAGGGCCCTGTAATCGTCGGTCAGATCTGCCCAGCTGCCCCAGTCATTGTATCACAAAATCTGCACGTCCTGTTCGCTCTTGCCATATTGTAAAGCAGGCATCAATTTGGAGCACGAAATATTTATGTTCTGCATGTGTTTAGGTCAGGCTGATCTTTTAAAAAGTTCATTGCTCACTCACCTCCACGAAGCACAGTGGAATGTCCTATCCAAGGGGACTGCTGGCTTTTTGCTCCCACTGCTGCAGGTAACACAATGCAACCATCAGGGCAGTCCTTTTGATGGGTCCTATGAAGATGCAGAGAGTTTTTGTGCTGCCCAGCAGGCAGCTTGTGGCTTTGCCCTGCTGCCAGGCTCCTCCAGGAATCTCCCCTGCATTCATGCCCATGTTCCTCCTCAATGCAACCCCAGTGCTTCTGCTCAGCATCACACACATCTCCGACAGCTTGCATCCATGCAGCTCACCCACAGTGCTAGTGGGTCTGGCTCTAAAAGGATTTGAGGTGAAAAATGTTATATTACTCCATTCTGTATGTTATTTCCTAAATATGTCGATAACAGCAAACATTCTGCAAAACAGAATTCCTAGACAGGAGCCACAAGTGCAGTTCCCATTCCATTGATCCCAAGGCACGTCCTTGACACTGGTCATTGTTAAGAGCAGTGGTTAATAGCTAATAGATTATTCTGTGCTGGTCCCTGCCAAGCAGTGTCATGTGTGCACCAGCTTCTTAGGGCTCAACCTTGCAGCTGAGTCAGCAGAATTTGGGAAATGGGCACTGGATTTAATTCCCAGAGCAGCTGCTTGCTTGCACTTGCTTGGTTCGGGTCCTGGTCTCTTCTGCATCATTATAGATCTGAAGTCACCCTGGGACTGGTAGAGTTGCAAAAGCACCAAAGTACCAAATAAAAGCAGATCATGCTATTCATTGCCAAGGTAAAACAAAAATACTTAGCTATCCTGAGCTGGAAAGCAGGAGGAAGGGCTGTTTTGTTGAAAATGACCTGATAATTGCTTCATTTGCTCTGCTTTTCACACCAACCCACACCCAGGTCCAACTTTGTGCTAACAGCAAAGCCCTGCTGTCACACTCAGTGTGTGCATGCAACAAGCCCTAAGGTGGCAGGAAGAAACAAAATCCAAATTATGGAAATGTGCAATCAGTTGTAATGAGTTGCCACTTGTTATGGGATAGGGATGCGTTTGGGTTTTGACTTCTTGAATGCTTCCCATTTCTCATGCACTCTGATGCCTGTGCAGCTGCCCTGTGGGGTGCATGAGCTCTGGCCATGCACATGGCAACTGGCAGAGCAAGGGGCAGCTAGGAGACAGGCAACACCAGCTGGTAATGGCAGTATCTTCTGCTTTAAAGCACATTACAATTAATACTTGGATTCATATTCATTTTGTCAATAATTCCCTCATTCCATTCTTGTTTTGTGCAATGCCAGCCTTTGCAGCCCCTGTTGCATCATGCAGCCAAACCCCAGTGCTCTGCAGACAGCAGGGAGTCCAGAGCCAGCCCTGCCCTGTGTCCCATGTGCCCCCATCCCAGCAGCACCGGTGCCCAGAGATCTGGGTTAACAGAGCTCCCACAGCAGGGCCTGCCCATGGGTTCTGCTGCAACACAGTTTTGTGCTGTTCAACTTCAATACATCACGTTGGGAGAGGGAAGAGGAAGAAGCCAGCAGTTTCGATGATGCAAAATGAAAGTCGATTCCACATCAGAAAAACAAGGTTTGAGTCGTATCTAAAAAAACAAAGGAAGAAATGAGTACAGCCCAGCCCGCAGCTGGTGCTGACCCAAACACAACTGCTGGTGCAGCAGAATCAGGGATTTATGCCAGGAGGGGACTCAGCCTCTTGGCCATGGGAGCAATTCCCAACAGCGGCTGCTTCTGCTGCTCCTGGGCTGCAAGTGGAGAGGGCAAGAACTGGGACAGCTCGTGTCATTATTCCTCCCTTAACCCATCACTGCTGGCTCCAGGCAGGATGTCACCAATACATGATGCAGCAGCACCGTTTTTCCCCCTTTCTCTCCTCTTTTCCCATCTCCTCTCTCTCCCTCCCACTCCCCGCTCTCTCCATTAATACAAATGACACACATAGCCACTTATTCACACTCACACACCAGCTCAGCAACATTTCCCCTTAGCTGGGGTCTGTGGTTTTAATCTTGTGCCCTGGCTGGAGGCCGCAAACCCAGCAGCAAAAGCCCTCTGGAAGCACAGAGGAGCCAGAGCTGTGCTACCATTGGGCTCGGTGCCATTCTCCCCCAGCATCTCAAGCAGAGATGCTGCTGCCAGGAGCCCTGAAGCAGCCAATTGCTTTGGGAAGGAGTCAGACCCAACAGACCATGCAAATCTTGCCAAGAAGGGGGAAACCTGACCCGGGACCTGTCCTTGTGCTGGGTGGGAGGGCAGCAGGTGAGCAGCAGCCGCAGGAAGCCCTGGGCCCTGCTGTGCTGCACTGTTTGCTTTCTGCAGAGTGTGTTCTGTTTGTCCTGCTGGCTACTGGTAGGGTAGGCATGAAGAAGCATTTTTCATGCTCAGTGAGTTAATTATTAGCCCTAGACAAGTGGACACTGAGCAATTAGAATCACAATAAAAGGAAGAAAGCACAACAGAACGCCTTTCATCTTAACACGGAAGCAAAGGCATTTTTCTTCTGCCGGGAATTACCCCTAATAAAATAGATCCTATCACCTCATGCCCAGAAATCAGATTCCTGTGACTGTTTATAAAGACTTTCCTTGGCATCCATCATCTTCTCTATAGCGTGTAATAGCAAACAGGCAGATCAAGAGTCTGGAAATGTACCTTCTCACCACAGTGTCCTTCAGCACACTTGGTTCAGGCCAGAGAAAATAACTTTGTGAACTAAAAGCCTCGGCTTTCCCTGGTCCATCACCCAGGCTAAAACATGGAAAAGCCATAAATATTTGCCCTGCTGACCATGGACACAGCTCAAGGAGCAGGCAGCGTGGTTTGGCGGTGCCCAATGGCCACCACCTTGAGTCCTGCCAGGGCTCAGCTCTGGTGCAGCAGCTTTGGTCAGATACAGAGGTCTGATCCAAATCCCTGCGCCTTTACCAGCAGCTGAGGAGAGAAAAGACCCAACTCTACCAGGTTCTTGAAGAGAACAGGGAAGGAAAGATCAGAAATTAAATATGGGCTTTGGACAGGAACTCTGCTCTACAGAAGCAGTTTTCTTAGGGAGCGGTTTTGGCATCGGGCTCCCGAGGGAACAAACCTTCCTTTCACTGCTCAAACAACAAACTGTTCGAGGTGCATCATCTCCTGGCAGGGGTCAAGCGAGCAGCCCAGCTCCGGGTCACCCCCTGAAATCCAATTCCATGCCTGCTTGGTTCAGCAGCTTTTGGACCATCTGCGGACTCTTGATGGGCTGCTCTGATTTCCATGCACAAAACATCATGTCACTTCTGACTTTGAATCAAGCCTGATTCGGCCAAAATTGCTCCTTGTGCTGTGCACGTCACCTCCGCTGCCTGCCCAAGGGACAGCCACAGTTTGCTTGCAAGCCTTCATTGACTGGGGTTATGGTAAAAACAGTTGCTGCCGTTTCACACAGTTGAGGATCCCTGTGTTAAGATGCACAGACAGGCACAGTGCTGTGCAGCAGCACAGACAAGAGCAGATAGCAGCTTCCCATTTCCCATGAAATGGCTTGACAAGTGATTAAGCGTTGTGTTTCTCTCTAGCTCTAATAGCCACAATGCTCTTATCCCCCAGGCATCTGGATTATTAGCTGACTTGATCATTCGTTTTTGCCAGGGTGATTATTCACCTACTTCTGTCCCTTTTCCAGGGAATGTAAGAAAAATGGCTTTGCTGGCGTTCGTCTTCCTGCTCTCCTTCCTCCCAGCTGAATCTGCAAGCAGCAGATATCCTCCCAAATCCTCACGTAAGCACAGCCTGGCTGGGGCCCCGATGGTTGCAGGCAGCCTTAGGCCAGAGGATGCATTTCTACGGGGGAGGGAAAGGGTTTGGGGTCCTCTCTACCCCACCCACACCCATCACTGCCATGGGACCACACGAGGCTGCACAGCCCACGTTTGCCCCCCTGGCCCCTTGGCAGCCCCTGGGGTTGCACAGCACATGGCACACGTGCCGCTCTCACCCAATGGGTTTTCTCCCCGCAGTCGCAAGCCCGGTGTTCGGCCCGCAGCAGGTGTACGGCCTCATCGACGGCTCCGTCACCATCAAGTGCTTCTACCCACCCAGCAAGGTGAACAGACACGACAGAAAATACTGGTGCAGGGAATCCCGCAGGAGCTGCGTGACCATCGTCTCCTCCAACGGGTACACGGCGAGGGGCTTCCAGGACAGAGCCTCCATCGCCGACTTCCCGGAGCAGGGCATCATGCTGGTCAACATCTCGCAGCTGGCCCTGGCGGACAGGGGCACCTACCAGTGTGGCATTGGGCTGAATGGGAGAGGGCTCTCCTACAAGGTCAACCTGGATGTTTCTGAAGGTAATCACAGCCTTAGGGCTCAAAGTTCAGCTTTTCTTTCACTTTTTCCCGTTTTATAAGAGCTCCATGGGATGTCTGCCCAGGAAGGGTGTCCAAGAGTTCCCTGCTTTCAGGAAACTGCAGGGTTTTTTCCCACTGGTGTTCTTACAGAGCAGATTTTGGTCCAAAAATCTGGCATAAAAGCCACGATGATACAAAACTCAATGTCACAAACTCTGCTTGGAAACTGCTGACCTCCCAGCCACTGAAGCATGGGCAGAGGCGGTCGGAGCAGGGCTGCCCATCACCCAGATGTGCAGGGCAGTGTGAGCCCTGAGAGCAGGATGGCACAGCCCTGCAAGCTGCAAACAGCACAGAGAAACCCCAATCCTAGGAAAAACCCTTTGGCAGCTGGGGAGGTAGCACAGTTCCCAACAGAGCAGGTGCTGATTGCTCTCTGGTTGCGCAGGTCCAAACGTACCCGAGGAAGCCGAGCTCTTGTACGTGGAGCTGCAGGGCTCCGTGACCGTGCTCTGTGACTTTGGGGGGCAGTATGCCAGCGAGAGGAAGTACCTCTGCAAGATGGAGAAAAGCGGCTGCCGCAACATCGTCGATTCGTATCGTAATATCGATTCGGATTTCGAAGGGAGAGTCCTGCTGAGCAACACCAACAGCGCAGGCGCCTTCAGCGTCATGATAACCCGGGTGGGCTGGGAGGATGCCGGCCTGTACCTGTGCGGGGCTGGCACCTACGGGGAGAAAGGAGACACGAAGGAACTGGATTTGCACGTCTACGAGGGTGAGTGGGCTCTCCCAGTGCTTTCCCTTTCTCCCTGCTTTTCTTTAGAAGCATCACTAACAGTTTCACCTCTTCAACAAGAACTTGAATTCCCCTTTGCAGTGCTCTTAAGGCATCCTTCCACCTAGGAACCTCTTTCTAACGATGCAGCTATCAGCAGCGCACTAAACCATCACTCACAAAGCCCAGCCTTGCACCAGGACTCCACTTTCTCAGTGCAGCTAAGCTGTCTCCCCAGCCCAGCCAGCCCAAAGCTCTGGAAGGCAAATCCTGCCTGCAGGCTTGAGACGAGCACGCTGCCTTCGTAGCCTTCACCTCCTAAATCTCAAAATGACAGAAGCTGGAAGTAAACACTGCCCTTCCCCTAGCAGAGAGACTGAAACTCAGAAATACTGATGCACCAAGATAATCACCAGTCAGTGGATTTGGGAACAACCTGACGAAGCCTTTGGGTCAACTCCTGGTAGCACCAGGATGGTCTCCCAACACCTGCACCCCAAGCACCCCCCGGCTGTACTTCAGCTTTGTTTGATCTGATGTTTGATCTCTGTGCAGAGTGCCGCGTGAGCAGCTGTACCTGTCTGGCTTTTGCCCATTTCTTTTTCTTTTTTTTCCTTTTATTTTTTACCTCCAGGGTCAAACGTTCCTCAAGGGAAGCACACAATATTTGGAGTAAATGGGAGTTCAGTGACGATCGAATGCCGCTATGATCCCACCAAAAATTACTCGCTGAAATACTTGTGCAAATGGAGAACGAACGGGTGTGTTCCTATCATAGAGGACAACGGCTTCGTCCACAGCCTTTACGAAGGCCGCGTGGCCATGTTCGACAGCCCCAGGAACAGCACCTTCAGCGTCGTCCTGAACCAACTGAGCGACAGCGACAAGGGCTACTACTGGTGCATGACCAGCGAGGAAAGGGAGACCAAGTCGGCAAAGGAGCTCAAGATCATCCAAGGTATGAGCTCGTGCAGTGGTAGTGCTGCCTGCTCAGCAGGGAGAAAACAACCTCCCACGCTCATAGAGTCAGTAAGGTTGGAAAAGACCTCCAAGATCATCAGCTCCAACCGTCGCGATGGAGCAGATCTTGCTTTTTGGGAGGAGATGAGAGTTATGATTCTGAACTTTCATCTCAAGACAAAACATTGTGACAATCCCCCACACACACTCCTGTAGTTTTAGAATAGAAATGCAAGGTTTCAGCTGTATGGAGAAGTGTTTCCAAGGAGGGCTCAGCACAAGTATCACCAAAACCAGCTTTCAGGATCCCCAACATCAACGGATCAATGTAAGGAGCAGTTTCCCTCCAGGTCACGTCTCCTGGTTCACCACCTCTGGCAGCCCCCCACTTGCTAACTACCACTCCCACTGCTGACACCTCGGACTGCAGCCTCACTGTTCTGTTTGCCCTTGCAGGAGAGCCTGGATTAAAGGGAGAGGAGGAAGTGCAGGCAGAAGCGGGGTCACGGGTCGACTTGACGTGCTCTTACCCGTGCAAGTACTACTCCTACGACAAGTACTGGTGCAAGTGGAGCAACGGCGACTGCATCCCCCAGAGTGCTGCTGACCAAAGCCACCTGGGGCTGGATGTCAGCTGTGACACCGCCAACAAAACGCTCATCCTGAGCCTCAACTCCGTGGCAGTGGAGGACCAGGGGTGGTACTGGTGCGGGGTGAGGCGCAACGGCCGCTACGGGGAGGCGATGGCGGTGTTCCTGCAGGTGGATGGAGGTGAGCCCTGGGGTACAAAGCTTTCGGTGTGAAGCCCAGCGCCTGCTGCTGGCAGGAGTCCTCTCCTTGTCCACTAGGCTGCAGCACCTCGAAACAGATACAGCCTTGTGCAGGCAGCCCCGCAGAGCTGCTGCCACCAGCACCGCCCTGATCCCATGCAACTTGTCATGGGTGTTCTCATCCACCGAGTTCTGCCAACCCCTTGTCCCTGCCACAAAACCCCTCCAGTCTCACCATCGCTTCTTTCCATACTGTTTTCAACCTCATGAATTATTGCCCTTACGTTCCGCAACATTGCTTGAAGTTGTGCAGTGAAGGGCTGTGTGTAGCCCCGAGGAGCTCCTTCGTCTCTATAGACAGGAAAGTTAGAGACAGGAGAGTACTACAGGGGAGAAAGGAAGGGCTGGCATCAGTTCACTGTGAGAAATCGAATATTCAAAAGTTGTTCTGGAGATATTACAGAGACAGGACGGGAACACCATATTTTCTGAAGAAGATAGGCGTAGAGATCCCACCTGAGATTTTTCCAGTGAATTTTTCAGAAGGAGATTTCACATCTCTAATGCTCATTTCAGACAGATCTCACAGGCACAGCCCAAACCCACTGCAGTTCCACGTGCACCATGGTGCTCACTAGTTTTCCTTCCCTCCCTCTCCACGCTGCTGCTCACTCCTTTTGCCTCTGAATTGCAGGGAAAGTTGCCGACCTCAGCCTAGAGCTCCTGGACGTGGATTCAAGCAATGCTGCAGCTCCCAGCAATGCTGCAGCTCCCAGAGATGCTGCAGCTCCCAGCAATGCTGCAGCTCCCAGCAATGCTGCAGCTCCCAGCAATGCTGCAGCTCCCAGCGATGCTGCAGCTCCCAGCAATGTTGCAGCTCCCGGAAATGTTGCAGCTCCCGGAGATGTTGCAGCTCCCAGCGATGTTGCAGCTCCCAGCGATGCTGCAGCTCCCAGCGATGCCGGCAGCTCCCAGGGGAGAGCCCGAAGCGGTGTTGAGGTGCCAAGTGCAGATGCCTCTGGAAGGTCAGGCCTTCCCCAGCCTCTTCCATTTATTATTTTTGCAAAGCAGACGTTCATTTGTTGTTGGCACACTGCTTGCATACTCTGCATGCTGTTTAGCAACAAAGAAAATAATTTTGTCCCAAAGAACTAAGCTCAAAACATCAGAAAAATAGAAGCAAAAACATCGCAGCAAAATATAGGACTTGAAATTTACCTCTAGACTAGGGGAAAACAATCCCAAAAGGGAATGATTGGAAATTCCAGGTACAGAAAAGTTAATTAATAACATTTCTGTCAAGATGAGAGGGTTTTCCTTCACATTTATTACCAAGTTGCTAATGTAGCTGCTTTGGCAGCCCCTCCATCCTACACCTGTGCTTATCCCCCTGTGATGTGCTCCAGTTTGTTGATGGGATCGCATTGTCCTCACTCAGATTTCCCATCTTGTACAGTAAATGGATGGAAACTTACACTGCTCAGTCCTGAATGATGCCATAAGGAAACACTTTGCACAGCTCAGTGATCTCTCTCTCTCTCCGTTCCAGCTCTGAACAAAGCTCTGGCTCCAACACTCTCGCTTTGGTCCTGGGCCCTGTAGGTGCCATGCTCCTGGTCCTCGCCACAGCTTTTGCTGTCTTCAAATACCGACAGATCAAGCGATCAGGTGAGCCCTCGCCTTCTGTGTGCTCTCCAGAAGTGCCACTAACATTAAGATGAAGGCAACAGCTGCTCTCACCTGTGTGCTGCTCCCAGCATCGCTGCACAGTGGGGCAGAGCGCTTCTCCCTGCACAGATCTGGTGTCCGTGGGGAGCTACAGGACCAACATCAGCATGTCCGACTTCGAGAGTGTGAAGGAGTATGGCGCAAACGACAACGTCTGCATGAAGCAGAGCCAGGAGACCCAGCTGGGAGGGGATGGTAGGTGCTGGCACTCGGGCTGTGGGAGCCCTGAGGAGGAAAGGGCTTAAAAAGGGCCCTGCAGAGCCCGACAGCATGGGAGCTGCTGCAGCATCACACCCTGACATCTGCCCTTCTGTCTGTGCAGAATTCATTGCCACGACAGCCAGCGCTGCAAGCACCGCTGAGACAAAGAAGGCAAAAAGGGTAAGAGGGGATGGGAGAGAGCCCACTGGCCTGGCAGGCACCACGCAGCCCTGCAGCATCACTGGGGAGCTGCCCCACCCTGGGCCCCACTTACAGCCAGATGCCTCCATCACCCGGGGGCCACCTGCTGCAGCTGCTGCAGCTCAGCCCCTCCCAGCCCCACGTGCAGCAGAGGCTCTGCACCACACTGTGCCCTCCCCGCAGTGCTCCCATGCAGGTGTGCAGTGCTAACACACAGCACGAGGTCGGAGCACCTCTGAAAAGCCCCCTAAAACAGCCTGGCTGTAGCTGCAAGAGCTGAACTGGAGCTCTTAAAGCCCCTCACCAAAGCCAGGAACCCCATGTTCTAACTAAACACCTCCTGCAGCTATTCCCTGCCTTGAGGACCCACAGGGTCAGGCGATGTTTCTCCACGCTGTGTGCATCATCCCCTAGGATGAGAAATGCTCTCTGCGTGCTGCCCCCTCCCCACCACCACCCCTCTCCGTGTCCTCCATCCCTGCAGGGCTCCAAGGAGGATGCTGACCTCGTCTACTCTGCCTCCCTCCTCACCCCGGGCACCACCGCCCAGGGACCCCCCGGGAACAGCAGAGCCCCGGCTGTGTCCCCCCCGGCGTGGGGTGGCCAGGTGTGATGGTGAGGGTCGGGGCTGTGGGGCTGCCTCTGCCACCAGGCTCCCAGCGAGAGCTCGGCCGCCGCGCTGCTTTCTGCTGCCATTTGCTACAGCTTCGTTTGCCGTGCGTGCATCCAAACGCATCCAAATTCAGCTTCGAGCGGTGATTGAGCCCGAACCATAGCGGAGCCCGAGGGGCAGAGCCCTGCAGCCATGGCCTTCTGCAATGCTACGGGCTCCCAAAGACCATAAGGCACATTTTTAAATTCTCTTGTTTTTGGTTTTGGTTTTTTGTATTTTTTTTTCCCTAAAGGCAGCTAGAGATCCCTTTAGAGCAACGCCTCGCACTTGTGATTCCTCTCTGCCCTCACTCGGAGGGCAGTGCCTGCAGACCAGGATTGCCTGGGGCTGTGCATGACCAATAAAGAATACACGTGGCTTTCAGCAGACCAGGAGGGCTCTCAGTGTGTGCCAGGGTGTGGGGAAAGCACAGAGTGGCATTAATCAACCCGACAACCTATTTAGCAGCCCAGATACTTGATCAGGCCATAGGCGGTCGATCCCCGTGGTTGATTTTGTGTTCGTCCAGGAAGAAGCAACAACGGCTATAATTAAAAAAAAAAAAAGTGTTGTCTCCCGGTCTCAACCTCAAGAGTGGGTTATTAAACAGGAAAATTTTTTTGTGCATGGCTGCACGAGCACTGCCACCTGTCAGCTGGGTGCTGGTGCAGAAATACCCCGCAGACAGCGCGATTTGGGAAGCAGCAATGGAGTTGTGACAAAGCAGCAGCGATTTTCCCTGCGCACAGTTTGTGCACAGCCCTGGGCAGGACCCAGAGCAGTGCCTGCTGGGCTGGGAAGGGCTCAGGGATGGAGGGGAAAGGGCTGGAACAGCACCAACAAACTCCAACCCCTGAGCCTACCTGGACTGTGTGTTTGTCTGACAGCGAATGGGAAGATGTAAGGAATAGGGATCACTGCTCTGGGATCCAAGCCCATGGTGCTCCATTAATGCCATGAGTACATTCCTGCTGTAGGGAGATGCTAGCTCTGCTTTGCAGTGAGCACAGCACAGCTCACCAAGGTGAGTGCTCACCTCACCCTACACACATCTCGTTTCATCAAGAATTAAAGCCCAACAGCCCAATTATTCCTGCACTGTGGGCCTCCCCAAACCCAGAGCTTGACGTGTGGCCCAGGGCGAGCAGGAGGACAGCGCTCAGGTGGTACAGCTGTGCCCCCCCAGCCCCACAGTTCTCCCATCATCTCCCAAATCCATCGTCTTTGCACTGATACAGAGCCCACCTCAGGCCCCAGCTCACCTGCCAGGACCCTGGGATGCACCCCCCCATGGGGGCTTGGGTACCACGGGAGGAGCGGGGTCGGGGCAGGCCTGCTCCTGCCCGCAGTTGCTGCAAGTGGATGAGTGATTCTGGTGCAATAGGAAACGCGTGCACTCTGAAAGCGTCCCCAGGGGCCGAGCAGGAATGAAGCTGCAGGAGAACACTGCTGTTTGGAAATTTCTAAGAGGAGAAAACCCCTTTCTCTCTCCCTTTGCAAAGCAGCTTCCTCCCCCACCTGCCTGCAGGCATCCGCAGGAGCTGAGTGCACGCACAGGAGCGGAGGGAGATGCGAGCATGGGCACCGCTTGGTTCAAAATTGCATTGTTTTAATAGAGGATCATGGAGCACACGAGATGCCTGTCATTCTTAAATGGTTCGTTTTGGAGGTGCTGATGTTGAGAGATTGGTTTTGTGAGCGCTGACGGAGCTGGGAGAGGGCTCTGTCACCCGCTCACATCCTGGCACCCAGGCACATTGGGAGCCACACTGCAAAACCCCACTCATGAGAAAGTAAACTCAGAGAAGGAAGGCCCTGAGCTTTCCTTTGGCATAAGCAAATATTTGAGCAAGGATGGTGAGCAACCAGCGTGTGTGCAGCCACTCGAGGCTAAAAGAGCCCAAAGGGTGTGGAACCAGGCCAGGAATCATGCACAATGAAAAGGATCCCATGGACAAGGTGAGATCATTGAATATCGCTCTGGTTGAAATGTTGGGGTCTCCTGGATGGTGGGGGGATGCTCCTTGCTGCACCCCATCCCTGTGAGATGAGGCTCTGCTCTACCACACCAACACATCTGCTTTCATTTGAAAGCAAACAAAATAAGAAGTCTCATGCTTCCTGACAACTCTTACAAATGAAAATAACCCAACATCACTTTTTTTTCTTTTTAAATCACTAGAATTTAGAGATAGGCTCATAGACCATGCTGTGCATCTGCATACATCATCAGCAGGGACTGTACCTGCTCTGAAAGGGCACCATGGTGAACTCAGGCAGTTTCGCCCACCAGAAACATAATTCCTCAGAATTTTGACAAACGCAGACTCAGCGCAGTTTCAAATTGGGTTTATTTACAGTAAGTGCATCAGACTTCCACAAAGCATACTACTGAGTGTCCGCAAATGGCAATCATGCTCACAAGAAGTTTCTTCTATTCAGCAACCACATATCTTCTATAGAAAACATTCTTTTACTGATAATGCAGATCTGAAAAGGAAACACAGGTTTCCTTGGCCAGCAGTACCTGTAAGGACCCAAGCATTTTCCACCCATCACCTGCTTGAATCCAGAGCACAGCAGCAGAAACACTCAAAGGGCTGAGACCAGGTCTGTGAGCACCGTTCTGCAGCATCAGCTGTTCCAGGGCAGTTCCCACCAGGCACTCAGCGTTCATGAATATACAGCCCCTATACAAAGAGTTTATAACTTAAACAATACGTTATTAAATATCATAGCTTATGTCTGCTAGCAAGAGAACTCTTTGAAAATTTTCCCTTGGAAAGCATCTTGTGGTAGAAGTCAGGTGTGTGAGTGCTCTGCTGGTTCAAGCAAACTCCATGTTTCCATTCAAATGCAAGCCCCTGAGGGTGCATCTCCCTGTTCACCTGGCCAGCAAAACACTGCGGGTGTGAGCGAACATCAGCTGCAGTCAGAGGGAGATTGCCCTGAGACAGTGCTTCATTTCCCCGTGCACCACCGCCGTCTGCAGCCTCCCAGCAGCTTCGTTAGCGCGTGGCTCCGCTCTAACGCGATTTCTCCACCCAGTCCAGCAGGATGTCCAGCTCGCCCAAGGATTTCATTGCTGCAGATGTGACATTCAGCTGAAAGGGATAGAAAGGCACAAAGATAGTGGGTACCATGACGCATAACAAGACACCAACTAGCTACATTAATTACTGGACTTAATCAACTTACCCCTTCATAGTTTGCAAGTATTTGCTTAAATTTCTCCGTGGATTCCTGTCCACACAAGCACTTATTTTGAATATGCTGGAAAACCAAAATTGAATTCATTAAGCTGGAGGGTTCCATTTTAAGGATGAGAGATTGCTTTTTTGCTATACTGGAAACTATTGTATAGACTGAGATCTTGCTTGACTGCAAAAGGCTGCAGGTCCTTAAATCAGACCTCAGCTGAGAGCAGTTTGCTGGACAGAGGGACGCGATCGATGCTGGTTCTGAGAGCTGCCACGGGAGCTGGCTGATGAATGGGCAGAGACAAAACTTTCTCAATGAACACACGAACACCTCACACCACACTTCTTCATACTCTTGTTAAAACCTTTCCTACAAATAAAGATTTTGTAACTTACGAAACACTTGTGTTCATTTGCATACCAAACACAGCTGAAACCAAACTTTAGCAACAGCGAGACTCACACACTGCTCGAGGTTCCTCTTGATGCTGAGGAAGGAGTTGGCTATGCTGCTGATTTTTCGGTTCACATAGGTATCCTCAGTCTGGCAGTGTTTGAAGACTTTGTCCACGTAGAAGTTGAAGACTTTATGGATGATGCAGCATTTATCTGAAGACTTAAGTAACAAATTCGTCTTCTACAAAGTGCTACGAACTCATGGTCACAAACCCTTCCGCCCACCTCTAGAAGCAGTCATCTCTGACACCAAATACTGTGATGCTTTGAGCCATATAAATCTTTTCCAGCCCTGCTTGAGGTGTATTGATAATATATTATAGTTATTACAGACTCATTTTTCAGATCCATCCTCAACAAGTCTCACTGAGTAACTGAAATAATGAGCTGAATTGTAGCTGGGTACTGGAAGCAAGCAGAAGTGGCCCATGGCTAGAGCAGGAGAGCTGCCAAATTTTATTTCCATTTCTCAGCAAACCACCTGCAGAAAGGGAAGGGGGAGGCGTACGGGTAAGGATGCTTCTCTGCCCACCACCTGAGGCTCTGCTCCTGCAGTCCCATCCCACTCCCGATCCGCCCCCAGAACCCCACTTCCCAGGACAGAGTTAGTCCTGGGAGAACAGAGGCACGGGGAAGGCACCCACCTGGACTCTGTGCAGGGAGTGTGGGTGGGACAGGATGCTCAGCGTCCTCACCGGGTCCCGGGCTTGCTGCATGACAAGAGACAGAGGCAGTGATGGCTGCACTGGCACCGGGGCCACTGGCTGCTCCCCAGGAGCCCGCAGCAATACTCACAATGTTGGCTTTGATGGCAGTGAAGCTGGACCTGATCTCGCTCATGCTCATTGAGACCCTGCAGGGGCCGAAGTGGAAGATTGTGTTCCCCGCTGCCGGCGTCGGGTGCACACAGCAAGCAAAGGAGCAGAGGCAGAGGAGCAGGTGGGAGCCCTTCATGCTGCCTGCGATCTCTGCTGAGGACTGTACTTCCTGTCTTCCCTCTAAAAAACACCAGAAAATGATAACCAAATAATTCTTATTAAGATTCCCAACCAAGATTTCCCAAGGAAAATGTTTTCCCTATGGAACGGTATTGATACTTCCAACATAGGCTGTGTTCGCACTGAAAATGATGGCTATTCCTAAATAAAAACCTTACAGAAACTCTAATAGGAGTATGAGGAGATGCAAACACACAGCAGAAGGACAAAGCCAGTGCCTTACCTGGTTCCTTGGCTCGGGTTCACCTGTCCCACCGACGTCTGGCCCGAAGAGCTTCGGAGAACACGTTTTTATCCAGGTACCGGGAGGAAACAACTCTCGGATTAACTTTTGGGATTTTTCTTGCTTTTCCCAGCATCTATTTCCCTTTGCAATTCACTGAATTAATTACCCAGCAAAAGGGACTCACTCTTTTACCCACAGGTGTTTCCCTTACACCTGGAGGCGGGAAGTGCTGGCAGCGCGCATCGCTCGGCGCTGGGGTGGATGCACCTCGGCGGGGTGGCACCTCCAGCCACGATGTCCCCAGTGCCCAGGATGGGAGGCTTCTGGTGCTGGTACTTACAGCAGGCATCAGGAAGATGCTAAGCCTGCTTTCCACTGCTGTCCTGGCACGTGGGACCTTCATCTCTGTTTTGGGGAGCTCAGGCTTGCTCCTGGGATGGGTGGGTGCTCGTCCCCACCTGCACGTCCCCAGTGTTTGGGGACCAGAGATGCTCAGGTACAAGAGGCTTTGGGACAACAGCTCCCACCTTGGGGCCTCCAGAAGTGCCTTGGTTTTCAGGAGTACAGGTAATGGAGGCGGTCACTACGCACAGCCCATGTTGGTTGTTTCTGCACCACGTCTGGACATAGCCACGTGCCACCTGCAAACAGAAGTGAGCCGTTAAAACAACTTCTGAGGCTCCCTGAACCCAGCTGGGATGTGCTGGTGGACCAGAGGGCACCTCTGTCCCCATTAAGGCACAAAGCAGGAGCCTGGGGACGTGGTTGTTGCAATGCAGGGACTGTGTGTGAATGCAGTGGGCCAGGGCTGCCACATCAGGTTTTGCTGGGTGAGTAATTTATTGATAACCCAACTCAATCTTGAGAGCATATCCATCATCACATCAGAGTAGGCAAATCAATTTTATGCCCAGGCTAGTCACAGCATGGCACACAGCTGAAACTATCACAAATGCACCCAACGTGCCTCCCTCGTCCCTGTGCCTCGGTGCTGTAAAAGAAACAGCCAAAAGGCAGGTCCGAATCTGCAGCAGGCTGCATCAACCCTTGCTGAGGTGGTGGAGCGATCTTTAGCAACACATGCCCATGAATATGCACCTTCCTCCCCAAATTCCCAGCTGCTGTTCATAAAACCGCAGCAAAAGTTTTGCTCAGAGCAGAGGAAGAGGCACGTGAGCGCTCGAACATGCCTGCAGCTTTCCCAGGCAGCGCGGTGCACACCCAGCCCGGTGGGGAAATGAGGGAAGAGCAGCGAGCTCTTACTTCATTATGTAAATTGCAGGTGAGAAGAAGGGATTTCTCCTTTTCCTTTTGGTAACTGAACTTTTTCCTTTTGGGTAATCAACGCCCAGGAGGCAGGTGAGCCAAGCACCGGGCAAGAAACCGTCACTGCTCAAAATCCACCCCATGGGGGACAGCTGATGGCTGGGGGGACAGGAGGGAGATGCTGTGCAGGGCTCAGGGACTCGCTCCCCACACATTCTGCAGGGGGTCACTCGGCCACGCTGTCCTTTCAGTTGCACAGAGTAATACTGGGAGCATCACCCCGAGGGGGAGAGAATAACACCGCTGGAGGGCACGACCCACTGCTTTCCATCGCTGCGATCAAGATATTCAGACCCGAACAGCAGCCACGCTACCAATAGCTGACCACATGCAACACTAGATTTCCAGTAAAGGAGTGATAAAGTGATAAAGTGCTACTTTCAAAAGCGCATCTCAATGCAGTGTCAGTCTATAACAGCCACATACAACCCACGGCCCAGCACAGCCGCACTGCGGCCTACCCCTGCCCTGCGGCCTACCCCTGCCCTGCGGCCTACCCCTACCCTGCGGCCTGCCCCTGCCCTGCGGCCTACCCCTACCCTGCGGCCTACCCCTGCCGCTGTGCTGTCATGGCGGCAGCTCTGCCCTGCCAAGCAGCCCGGCCTGAGACAATTCCTCTTCACTCAGTGCAGCCCAGACGAACCAGAAGAACGTACACCCATGGTCTATAAGATCTGATAATGCTTTACAGACCATTCTTGGTTTGGCATTCTGTTACATTACTCATATTTCACAGCAATTTGAGGTACTCCCACACTTCAGATCTGAAGCTGATAATGATTTGTACACACATCCCCAGAATTAGACAGCATGAATAAGAGCAATGCCTGCACTAATTATAACAAAAGAAAAATCTAGATTTAATAGCAAAGACCAGTAGCAATATCTGAGCTCAGGGAGCTCTTCGTGACATGCTTCAGGAGAAAATGCACAAAAACCACCTCAGCCACTCAGGGCAAAATGTTTGAGAAAAGGATTTGCTATCTCTCTTGGTGATCCTGCAGCTATCCAAGACCCAAAGGGACCCTAATTCTGTTTCCACAGGCAGAGGAAAATGTTTCCACTTGGATTTTATGCACTGGAAGCATTCCTCATGTACTCGTGGTGATGCACGTGGTCATGCTGGGCTGCCCTGATCACATCAGGGAGCTGATGGGAAGATTCACTGCAGCTCTGAGCCATCCTCGGCCCCTTAAATGTAGCAGTTTTGCTGTGAAGCAACTGCCTGACCCTGAAATCCAGATCCCATTTCAAACTTCATTTGCAATGATGGGGACGGTCCCCTCCAGCCGCAGGGATTTGCCCTGGTGCCCCGAGGACAGCCCCCGCCTCGGCTTTCTGTGTGCCCAGCCCAGCCTCCAAAAATCTGGCTGCTCTTCTCTCTCCTAATTAGTGCAATTCATTATTGACAGAAAGCAGGGACCAGCTACCAGAGCAGCCTCACCACCCGCTCAGCCACAGCTGCTGACAAAAGTAGAAAATTGTTTTTCTCGGTAAACTCATCAAATGACTCAGAAAGAATTCTGTGAGGAGCAATTGGCTGATAGGTGTGGTACATCGTGTGCCCTCATCTCGGTCACGTTTCTAACCATAACCACTTGAATAATTCTGAAAATCAGGCTGATGACTGCCTCCCAGGCTCAACTTCACCCAGCGTAGCAGGGACACGCGGTGCCCCGAGCCCGATGGAGGTTTCCACCAGGGGATGGAGTGTCAGGTCAGCACAACAGGGCTCAAGACCTGAGAAAGGTGCCCTAAAACCTTAACACTTCCTCCATCCAAAGTTGCTATGAAAGCCACCCATGGAAAAGCCCTGCTTAATCCTGCAGATGTCCTGCCTCGCCAGGCATGATGATCTTAGAGGTCTTTTCCAACCTTTATGATTCTATGTTTCTTTTCTCAGGTTTATCCCCTCCAGAACTGCTTTTCTGCGTGTGCCTGGAGGAGCCTGGGCTGGCCAGGACCCAGCACACAGTCTGGGACAGCTCCTGGCCAGCACCACCACATCCGAGGGCACTCAGGAGAGCACCCCCGAGGTGTGACACCACTCTGGGATGTCCTCTGGTTTAGAGCATCCTTTGGGCAGAGACCCCACGACCAACCCTCTGCAGCTCTCTCTGCCGTGTGGCAGCAGCTGCAGCCCACCTGCATGTCACATCCTCTGCTCTGGTGGCCTCGGGCTCCCGCTGTCTTCTCTGGATGTCCCCAGCTCCTGGCTGCACGTCACAGAAAGTGCATCACACAGAAAGTGCCACTGCCTCAGCCACCGCCTTCACAGAGCCGGTGCGATGTCACGAGCATGACTCACCCCTGGCAGTGCTGCTACCAGGCCAGGATTTTACCTAAATTGGTTAAAAATAAATGTGAAAAAAAAAATTAGAGATTTTTTAAATTTTTCCTTCTAAGATTCATCTTTGTGGAAGGATCTTGTACAGCTGTTCTGCAGAAAACCATTAATTTAGTCAGCAGGGTGGGAAGGTGGGGGGTGTTGGAGGTTAAATACTTGCTTACCTAGTTTTGATAAAGCATGAACTCACATTTTGGTTATCATAAATTCCATCTTCCTCAGAGGGAAATGCACATCGCAGGTCTTTACCTTTGAAATCTCACAGGTGCACAAACTGCATGATGCAGGGAACTCATTCCTGCCAACCTCTGGGGTCAGATGGAGAAAGGCATTGCTCTCAGAATCCTCACCCCAAACTTACAACAGCCCATGAAGTTTCTGTAGAGCTTCGCAGACCCCTGTGTGGGTGCATGGTGCACTCCTGATCGTTTCAGCAAGATTTCACAGAGAACTTTGATAGTTTGCCTTTTTCTTGTTCCCCATCGTGCTACAGAAATTGGCTATTTCAGCAAAAAAGGAGGTAAAAGTGCCCGAGAAAAACTGCCTTGCTGCTGAAGATGAACAAAGCTTCTCCTGATGGGTAATGTAGAGCCCAATGCCCGTGCTGAGCTGTTCACCTGTCCTCAAATTCATACATACATATCTCAAAGACTCAAATCTGCCAACGAGATTAGACATCGGCTTCATCAATGAGGCTTTCTCAGTTTCCAGGAGGTTTCAGCAGCCTTTTGATGTGGGCATCTGACATATTAGCAATTGGGCTCCTCTCCACAAACGATGACACTGATGAGCAGAGGAAGAGTCGGGGGGGACGGTCACAGCCCTCCCCACAGCACAGCAGGGCCTGGCCCCTCGCAGGGAAACGAAACTTTTGTGAGAGGTCCTTCTTGAGAGAGAGAGAGCTGCGCATGAAAAGCAATCGAAGCAAATTGACTTCTACTTTCAGAACCCACAAGAAGCCCCATACGCATCTTCCCTGAACAATTTACTTGTAAGATGCTCGGTTCTTGTTTTTAATCCTTTCTCTTTCTCGTGATGAGAGCTGCAGTCATGATTTGCATTGCCATCTATTGCAGCACTTCACTCATCCCTGGGGGGCTGGGGATGCTGGAGGAGCAGGATGGTGCCCTGGGGAGTGGGCACTCTGGAATGGACAGGAATGGAGAACCAGAGGGGAGGAGAGAACACAACACAGCCACAGCTGGAGAAAAGGTCTTCACTTTGATAGCTCAAATACCTCGGGAAGGGGCATCACTCTCATACTCTGTCTGGAGAAAATGGAGATTGAAAATGAAAAAAAAAACCACAAAATAGAAAAATAGAGCATGAACAGAGATATCAGGGCTCATTACTCATCCTTCTAGATAAGCAAGAGCAGAGTGAGATGCACTTTAAGATACACTTTAAGATGCACAGCAGCAACAGAATTGGTACCCAGAGGGGATGCTTCTCCCTGGAGTACCACACCCCCTGCCTCCCTGCCGGACTCAGCCCCCAGCTCTGAATGCTGCTTCAGAAATGGGCAGCAATGCCCAGGAGAGACAGGGGCAGCCGTCAGCTGCAGCCTTTCAGAAATCAGCCCTGAGTTTGAGCGATGCACTGAGCAGCGTGTCCACAGAGCCGAGTTTTCTTGGGAGCACAAAACATGTTGACGGTGCAGGCACGAAATGATGCCTGATAGAGGAGAAACTGACTGCTATCAGCTCAATTTTTCAATTATCTGGGGAGCAAATGAATCACTCCAATCACCAGACAGAACCCTCATTGCCTTAGCTTTCACCAAAACTGAAAGGCCTTTCAGTAAATTAGCTGCACACAGCCCAGCTCTTGCACACAGGTTTTGGTTTTGCCTGGGGTAATATCGCCCCGAGCAAATTTCGATTTTACAGCCCCGAGGTTTCATGCCCCCAGGGCTGAGCGGGGCAGTGGGAGAGGAGGGGGCACAAAATGCACCGGGCAGCTATTCTGCATTCCCTCCTGGAAATGAGCAAAAATCAACGTGTGTCCTCTGGAAGCGTTCTCCAGAATGATTCCCCCATGCAAAGCGCTTGCTCACACCTGAGCATCCCGTGGGGGTGCAGGGCTGGTCCCACCCTCAGTGCCTGGCTTTGCGTATCAGCCCTTGGACAACAGGACTCCATTCCTTGCAGCACCTCTCTGCCATGCCCAAAGTGCACAAAGAGCCCAAGAGAAGCCACTGGGCTGCAGCTCCCATCCCTCATTTCACACCTTCAGCAAACACAGGGCCAGACAGGAGGAAAGGGCAACCAATGGCATCGCTCTGCTTTCCCGGCACAGAGAGGCAGGGGAAGTTTACTCCAGACTTTTTTTCTTCTTTTTTTCTCCCTCTTCTTTTTTTAAACACCAGTTACAGCAAAGGGGAGTTTCCACCATTAGGGTTCATCTTCTGCTTCCTACTTACTGCTGTCCCAAGTGACGCAGAAAGCAGCGTGGTTGCAGGGACCGCTCTCCCTGTGCTGAGCAATGCTGATCCCAGCCCCCGGGCTCACCATTCCTTTGCATCTTTGTGATTAAAGCACCCAGTAGGAGGAGGCTTGTATTTAAATGTTATATGGGAGGTGTTTTACACATCCAGTTTTCATCACCAGCTCTCTGAGCACACAAAGTTGCAGCCAGAACTTACCAAGCCCTCTCCACCTCTGAAGGGAATGCCTGGTGGGTCACTTTTTATCACAAATCTCTGCTTACGTGTGGGAGGGTGAACTCCTGATTCTTTTCTTCCTCCTGCAAAAGGCACAGCCCCGTGCTGAGCTTCTGACCAAGGTGTCTTTCCCAGTTGGGAAGATGTGAACTGAGAAGTGGCTGCTAAATGTCAATCATCAGCTTAAAATAAGCAAATTCAAGGAGAGAATGGGGAAAAAGCTTGAGCAATTCTATTTCACTGTGTTTTTCTCTGAAAAACAGCGGTGTCAGCAGCAACCTTGGGGTGACCGTGCTGGGAATGCACATCATGAAACTCACCCTCCTTCCCTTGGCTTTGCCTCGGAAATATCAGCTGTAATTCAGCCTGGCATGGCCACCGTGTTCCTGTCCATCAGGTGACAGTGTGTCACCAAAACCCATGCCCATCCTCACAGGACCACTTGTGGGGAGTCCCCTGGGGGCCACAGCACTGTCCCGCTGCCACTGGGGGCAGGTGACAATGGCACGGGGGAATTCCAGGGGCTCGGGGTGACGGGTACCGCGTGTACCCACGCTACGTCACTGCCAGCTCGTGCTGCTCTGAGTGCCACGGCCTGGAAGAGAAAACCCAGGATTTCTCAACTGCTTTGCAGCATGCAAATCACAAAAGGAAAAAAAAAAAAAAAGGGGGGAAAAA
>WBMW01001807.1:418529-454323 GCA_013396635.1 Penelope pileata
AAAAAAAAAGGGGGGAAAAAAAACCAAATCAACCTAGCATCGTGCTGGGAGCTGGGAGCTTGGGGTTGGGAGCTCACGTCAGCATCGCCAAGGTGCAATCGGCCGTTACTCACAGTACTGTGCTGCTCCTGCACCCCGCTGCTGTCCTGGCTTCAGCTGGGACAGAGCTGATGTCCTTCACAGTGCTTGGTACCATGCCACATTCTGGCCTTCAGACAAAAGCAGTGCTGATAACACACCGGTGGTTTGGTTGTTGCTGAGCAGAGCTGTACAGAACCAAGGGCGTTTCAGTTTTTCAGCTTCTCGTACTGCTCTGCCAGCAATGGCCTGGGAGGCTGCAGGGAGCTGGGAGGGGACAGCTGACCTGAGCTGGCCAAAGGGATGTCCCACACCTTGTGACATCACAAAGAAAGCCATAAAACTGAGGTGAGCTGGCCAGGGAACACCTGCTGCTTGGGGACTGGCCGGGCACCCATCGGCGGGTGGTGAGCAGGTGCTTTGTGCATCACGTGTTGTGTAAATATATACATATATAAACTGTTGTCATGACTGTTACTTCTCTCTTCCTTTTCTATTTTAGTAAATAGTCTTTATCTCAACCTACAAGTTCTCCTTCTTTCTTTTTTTCCAGTTCTCCCCCCATCCCAATGGTGCTGTGTGGGGCTGAGCTGCTGCGGGGTTCGACCACAGCTCATTAAACAACACACAGCACCATTCCTGACAGCTTTAGCAGCTCTATGCAGGAATTCTATTTAGACTCAGAGAAATCTGTTCTACTTGTTCCTTCATCTAATTGAAAATGACATTGCATGCTCCAGATATCGGAGTTTTTATGTATGCATTTAAAAAAATCGCAAATTTTCCTGGTTGAGTTAATCATCAAAACATTGAGTCTACAGACCATAGGAAGCCTCTGCTGCCTGATGTTTTTAGGCTAAGATTCCAGCTTGGGTTCGTGCAGATGTTCTGGACCTACTAAGAAATTCTTATGCAAGACTCTGTGTCATGTTAGAGGTCATAACGATGTCTTCATTCATGATTAGTAACCTGCTCCTGGACACTTAGATGTTACATGACAAAACAATAAATGACATGGGTTAAATTTCCAAAGAGTAATTTGGGATTTACCTGTTGAGTTCGGTGTGAGTCACGTTGCCGATTCCAACAAGAGTGCTAGAAAGCAGATTTCCAGAAGCAAAAAGTCTGACGTTATGCCTTGACAGCAAAAAAATCTCAAAAAAAAGCAATCTGCTCTGTGCTTCACCCATCAGGAACTGTTAGTCATCGGAGAGGGTGCTGCTGAGAGAGCAGAAGGAATTGCATCAAAGCTGCTGTTCATGTGAATGAAAGGTGAATGAAGGGTGAATGAAGGGCCACAAAGCCTTCCGCTTCCCCAGTGTCACAGAGAACAAATCTCCCGAACCTGAACGGATGAGAAATGGGGAAATTTGGGAAAGGAAAGGAATGAACACACCATTACGGCAGCCTGGAAATGTAGGGGATTCTTCCACCTGTATCAGTAACAAAGCACAAAGCACACAATGTTCCCTTGTCCACAGGCAATGACTGAGACCCAGGGGGGAAAGAATGGAAACCATTTTTGGAAACCCAAGGAAGCTGCCAACATACAAAAACCCTCCTGGGGTAAAAGTGCACGAATGGCTTTTGAGTAACACGCTTTCCTTCCTGAAGCGATCTTCTTGGCAACCATGAAAGCTGTTTCCTAAAGGTTTAGAAACACCCACGGTCCCGGACACTCTTTAGGAAAAGGTGCTTTATTCATTCATGCAACCGCTTCGTAGTACTGCAGAGTCAACACGTTTCCACAGCAGTAAGCAGGGGTGAGTCAGAGCGAAACTGCACCGTCAAGATCTCTGCCAGGCGAAGGAAACGCAGGTAAACACGGCCCGGCATCGTGCGTGCGCAGGGCAGTTTCCTTTGTGGAATGGACACGTCTGGCTTACGCTGCGAGCACCGAAAAAACAAAACAGGTTCCAAAACAAGGAGGAGGGAATTGCACAAGTGAACCACTCCAAACAGTCTGGGTGTCAGATTGAAATGACTTCATGGAGAGCCACTGATTGCTCAGAAGAAGAGAAGTTTGGAAACAAGAGCTCAGCCCCTGGGCAGGAAGGAAGGTGCAGGAATGACCCCAGCCCGGGACCCCCTGGGCCATCACCAGGGCTGCAGCCCCTGTGTCTCTGTGCTACAAAGCAGAGATGCTCTGGGGCTTCATTCTGGCTGATGCTCACCTGCAATGCCAGCACGGAGCCATGCACACAGCCCTCAGACCTCAGAGCTGAGAGCAACGACTGCAGGGGTTGCAGGGAGGGTCCTGAGGCTGCATTGCTCCCCAGATTGCACCAACTTCAGCAGGTTGAATCCATCACTGGCATCAGCTGCACAGACACTGGGGCCAGCTCCACTGCTGCCCGCACCATGGGAGCAGACCCTGCCACATCCCTGCACCCAGCACGGGGATTTTGGTGACCCCATGAAGCTCAAGCAGCCACCAGGTCCTGGTGTGCAGCTTTACTGACCTGAGTCAATCCAAAATAAAGCCTCACAGCATGGGAGCCCAAGGTGAAAGCACTGAGAAGAGGGACTGTGCCAGTGGAATGGGTTGCATTTAAAATTGCACATTTTAAACTGACCTGCTGCTGTCCTTCTGCTTCCTCAAAGCTTCTGCTGGTGGCCAGAAGCTGTGCGGAGGAGCTCGGGGAGGGGAAGAGCAGCAGCGTGACACACGCCGTGATCTGGAGAGGTTCTGGTGTCCCTGCAGTGACCACTGGGAAAATTCCTCCTGGCCTCTGGGAAAGATGCTGCATCACCAACAGGAGGAAAGCAAAGCAGGGTGCAAAACCCCACACTGATACAGTGTTACCGTGAGGCCTTCGATCTCTGATAAGCTCATTGCTTTGCCCTTGCTCATGCATACTGACACAAACATTCCTCTCTTTTGCTCCTAAAATAATAAAAATTTCTAACAGAAATCGATATACATGGTACGAAATAACACTTTGCATTTTCCCACAGATTTTTGCAACAGGTTCCTTCACAGAGGTTTGCAAATTCCTGTTTGCAGAGGCTCCGTGCAGCGGAGGAAACGAGAACCAAAGCGATCTGTGCAAAGCACTGGGCTGGAGGCAGGGGGGGATGCGCTGCTCCAAAGTAGCAAAAATGCCTTCAGAGGAGCCCCTGCAGAGGCCACGTTTATCTCCACTTTCTCTTTCTTGGGTAACAGATTTATCATGGAAAGGAAGCGAGTATAAAATTATATTGAAAGAGTGTGAAAGAAAGGAAAACGGAAAAGAAGGGCGACGTCAGCGGAGTTATCTCCAGTGCTGCAGTTATCGGCCAGGACAGGAGGTCCTGGCAAGCAAAGCACACCCAGTTCATGGAGCCAGTGCTGGGGGGCTCGGAGGCGGGCTGTCCATTTCTTGGAAATGAAATAGGATTCAAGAACCAGAAACAAAAGTGTTCCTGAGCCGCCTGTGCACGTGAGTCACACACACCTATCTTTAAACAGTGCGTCCCGTGACACAAATCCAATAAAACTCACCGGCAGCGGCTGCTGCTAGGTATAAGCACCTGGAGCAGGTGACACTCGGTGTCATTACAGGGACAGCCCTGGCACCGACTCCAGGAGCTGAGCTCCACTGTGACCCAATGGGCTCTGCACAGGGCTGATGGCATCGGTGCCCACACTGAGGGCTGGGGCACGCTCCTGGGGTCTGAAAATCCACGTGGACTTCAGCAGGAGAATGCTTTAACTGCACGAAAAAGGAAAAAGATTGTATCACTACATCAGAGCGCTGAAGGAGGTGAGAACGGATTTGGAAACATTGGATGAGAGCAGGGCTGGAGTGCGGTGCGTTGGAGCAGGATCCCTGTGCTGGGTTCTGCACGGGGCTGGTGATCATCAGCATAAGGCTAATAATAGAGGTTCTGAAATAGAAATGCTTTTTCCCCTGACAATAGAGCATTCTTCTAAAAATAAAAAGTTGCTGTGAGAATGCAGCAGCAGCCTCACACAGCATCTTTTCTTGTTCGCTTTGTATCTGGAGCCACATTTCGATTTACAAGAAGCAAGCAATACAAAAATGCAGAGGCTAAGCACAAAAGATTTGATGGGGTGTGAGGAGGGGAAGGGGGGTCAAAGAACAGGAAACCCAAGTTGACGGGAAACCCAAAGTGACATTTGGTGTTAATGAATGACTTATAACTAATATTGCTCCTCAGGAAGCGGGGAGAGGAAACTGAGATGCTTCGAGAGTATAAATGAGGGGCTCCATCAAGGTGAAGGTGCAGATCTGAGCTTTACCCTCCAGTGAAATTCAGCAGAGGGCTGGGCCAGGAGGAGGAGGAGCTGCCCAGGATGCTGTCCCACTGCCCAGCGCTGCTGCTGCTCCTGGCTGCCTGCACCCTGCCCGCCCGCTGCTCCGAGCCCGGCTGCCTGCACTTCTCCCAGCTGCTGCCCGCCACGCTGCGGGAGCTGAGGGTCAAGTTCGAGGAAGTCAAGGACTATTTTGTAAGTATGACAGCAGCTCGTCGCTCCTTCTCATTTTGTTTTGTCAGGTTTTTTTTTTGTTTGTTTGTTTGGTTTTTTTTTTTTGCAAAGTTCAGTGATTTGGATGAGGGGACGGAAGCTTCCTCCGGGCAGAGAGGATTTAGTTGTGCTGTGCTGTGGGTGTGAGCACAAGTTCGGTTTCGCTGCTTGCTGAGAGAAAACACACAAGTTTTCTTCCCAGTTTTAGTTATAATGAACTCAAGAGATTTCATAATGAATCCTTGCAAACCTCACTGCACAGACTTCCCCTTGAATGTTGCAGAGCGAATTATTCAGAGTTAATAGCACGCGATTAAAGCTTTCCTCGGGGCCCTGCTGAAGCCAACGCTAAATGAAAAGGGAAATCTTTTTGCTACAGACTTTCTCTGAAAGAGCCACAGAAGCCCGAGCACTTTGTGCTTGGAGAAATGCTGCAGGAGCAGCTCTGGTTGCTGCTGCGCTCGGTGCTCGCGGGGCAGCTGAGAGCAGCAGGGAGTGCTCAGAGCATCTGCAGCTGCCGGGGGCTGCTCACGCCGGGTCCCTCCTGCAGTTATCAGCGTGCTTTGGTGACACAGCAAGACACCTCTCCAGATGAAACCCCCGACTTGTGTTAATTATCAAACAGTGGGATTTAAGAGTTAAAGCCTGCTGCACATCTCTCAGTCACTGCCAGGGAGGAGCGTTTCTCACCTCGCAGAACAGCAGTGCTGTGGGGCGATGCTTTGGGCAGCTGCTGGGATTCTGACGGCTCTCAGGTCTGCAGCGTGCAGGGGTCTGCAGGCAGCAGAGCTGTGGGAGCACTGCCTGCAGCCATTGGGCAGGGCTTCAGCTGCAGGTGGGAGTCTGACACTAACAAAAAAGCGTACTGGAGATAACAGATCTGCTGCCTGGCTGCTTGACCCCGAGGTGGCTGCACAGCAGCTCTGTGGGATGTAGGAGCTGGGGCTCCTGGAGCTCATGGTGGTGGGGTGTTGGCCAAGGGGTGCTTGGTGCTTTGCTCCAGTGAGACCATCAGTGCACACAGCTGTCCTCTGCCTGTGTAAAACCCATCTTCTCCCTACATTCTCCTACAGCAATCCAAAGATGATGAACTCAACATCCAACTGCTCAGCTCCGAACTGCTGGATGAATTTAAGGTAAGAATCGCAATTCTAATGCAAGGCCACTATCCTTCAGCCAGCATTCAATGCAGAAGAAAGCTGACCCTAACCTGGGGCATTTCCCAGTGTCCTGCACGGGCAGTGCTCCCAGCCCGGCAGCAGCAAGGTGCCTGTGGCAGGGCTGCTGCCTGCTCATCCCCAGCCTCCGACCACCACTGCTGTGGTTCTGATGGCAAAAGCACCGCACACGGTGCCACCAACACAGCCCTCCTTCCCCAGGGCACCTTCGGCTGCCAGTCGGTGTCGGAGATGCTGAGGTTCTACACGGACGAGGTCCTGCCCCGTGCCATGAAGACCAGCGACAGCCACCAGCAGAGCATCACCGACCTGGGGGACCTGCTGCTGGGCCTGAAGGCCAAGATGCAGCGCTGTGTGAGTGGGCTCAGCACCATGGCACGGGCATGGGTGGGCGTTTGGCAGAGCAGGGCTGCCCCCGGAGGCAGGGAAATGGGGCTGGGGGCTGGCAGGGATGCCCAAGGAGAGGAGGAGGAGGGCTCCACACAGAGCAAGCAGGACCCCATTGGGGTGGGATTTCTCCTCTCCATCTGATATCAGTGCGGTAGGGAGGATGCTCAGAGCACTGCTCTGGAGCCTGAGGGGCAGAGGGGGGGGACAGGGGGTGCATCCCTTACCTGCGTGCAGTGACGATGCATCCCGAAGCATCCCTGACCCTGGCACAGGCTGGGCTGGGTCGGAGGGGTGAGCCCTGCCCTTGCTGAGCCCCGGGGAGCAGCGGGTGCGTGGGGCAGGTGCAGAGCAGCAGCGGTGACGCCAGGAAGGAAAAGCAGCGCGTTAACGCCGCCGCCTCTCCCCCCTGCAGCACAGGTTCTTCATGTGCGAGAAGAGGAGCAAAACCATCAAGCAGATCAAGGAGACGTTCGAGCAGGTGGGTGCCTGCGGGGCAGTGGGGCTTGCTGCTGGCTTCTCTTCAGGGGGGATTTCAGGACCCAAGCAGAAAGCACAGAGAAATCCAACGGGGCTGAAAGCACAGCTGCTGCGTTTCCATCAGTGGGTGGGGAGAGGCTGGAGGCTTCTGTGGAAGGAGAACATTTCTGGGGGTTGTGCACCACACAAGCAGCCCAGCCCTGGTGAATTGAGTCACACGTTGACTTTCACCTGCAGATGGACGAGAACGGAATCTACAAAGCGATGGGGGAGTTTGACATCTTCATCAACTACATCGAGGAGTACTTGCTGATGAAGCGGAGGAAGTGAAAGCACCGCGGGGCTGCTCTCACCCCGACCTGGCTCCTCTCCCCAGCTCACACCGGGCTGAGACCACGTTCCGCTCAGCTCAGGGATTCCAGGTCAACACCACCTTCAAGTTCAGCATCCTACTTAAAAGTTATAGGTCGATAACAAAGCTCAGCATAGTATTTAAAAGGTTTTTTTTATACCTGAATGAATTTAATATTTATTGTTTCCAATACCTCAGTGTTTATGTTTACAGTACTTTGGAGGAAAGTGTGATGGGTTTTGTGAACTGCTATTTATTGTTCAATATTTTATTGGTCGATATTTTATGGCTCAATATTTTATGGCTCGATATTTCATGCTGTCTATGGCAGTGCTGTTACGTTCATGGCTTCAGAGCACCCCGAGCTCCCTCCTGGGGAGCAGGGGAAGGAGCTGAGCTTATCCCGAGTGCCATCGCTGCTTGGGCAGGGGCTCTCCCAGCTCTGAGCTCAGCAAAATTTAATTGCAAACACCCGAAGAGCTCTCTGCTTCTTTTCTTTCCAGCTATGTCTTCACACAATCCGATATTTCCATGCCTAACAACGGCACTTCCCGTGGTTCTGCAATTGGAATTAAGCACTGAAAAATTCAGAGCTGTTCCATGGCTTTGCACTGAGCAAAATGACCGTAACAGCAACCAAAATTCGTTGTTTTTTTTCCTCCTCTGCATGAAACTCGTGTAGGGGAGGAGGAGCTGCCCTCCAGCGAGCAGCACACGGCCGGGCTTCAGCACGAGCTCGGTTAAAGCCAGCCCTGCCCACACCTATAGGCTATAGCTCAGGTTAGAGGGAAGTAGGGATAGGAATTACGTGTTTGGTTCTAATAGAACTTCACTGAACTACTGCTGCTGGCTGACTGCCAGCGCCGCCGGGTCAGCCGCTCTGCACTTTTAATGATGAACCTTGGTGTTTTCCAGTCTTTGATTGGGTTTTATCCACTGTTTGTTTGACTTTTTTTTTTCCTTTTAGAAGTTAGAGGATATTTAATTAACCACCATTTTACGGTGGCTTGAGTAATTTGCATTCAAATCCATGAAGCTGCACACAGCACTGGCAATGGCTGCTTTTGGTTCTACTTCACAAGGAGAGGTGGAGGAAATCCAACCACCCACGGGCGTTTGCTTCTAATATTTAGAAGTATCGGGGCACTGTCAGACTGCTGTTTGCTTTCCTGCAAGTTGTGAGTTACTGCTGATGAGAGGCTATTTATGGGTGGGTTATTCTGGTTTTGGGTGTATGGGGCAGAAGGGTGTTCCCATGGGCCCAGCACTGTGGGGGTGCAGGGAGTGCCCGACCCGGTGCCATGGGCCCAAGGGCAGCACTGGGGATGGATGCACGGATTCGTGCCAGCCCCCAGGGCACAGCCCTGCACTGTGCCTCCATGTACAGCTGCTGTCACTGCGCGAGCTGCTCCACCTGTGTCTGTATGGAAAGAAATAAAATATTTGTTAATAAAGACCTTGTGGTGAGCAAAGCCTCTCCTCTGTTCTTCCAAGCTTTGAACACGGCGACAGACCAGCACCAGTGGACAGAGTCTGGGCACGGCTGCAGGCAGAGAGGATGGCTGGGGATGCCCAGGGAGATGAGGGGGTCACTGTCACTGTCCCTGGAGGTGCTCAAGAGCCATGGGGATGTGGCACTTGGGGACACGGTCAGTGGGCACGGTGGGATGGGCTGGGGTTGGACTGGGGATCTCGGAGGGCTTTTCCAGCCTCAGTGATTCTATGACTCCACATTTGTTCTCCATCGGGATGAGGCCCAGACCCCAGATCAGGCAGGAGCTGCCACCCCCACACCCACCACGCCACCAGCACCCAGCATCGCTCTCCGCATGCAGCTGCACCCCTTTCACATGACTTTTCTCCCCAGGGAGCTCAGCATCGTGCCCCTGCCTGGGGAAAAGGCAGCGTCAGCTCGGCGGTGGGTTTTGCAGTAAAGCTCAGTCACTGCAGAAAGCAACCACAGGAAGGAAACGGACGGGATGCCTCACACTGTACGGAGAAGGGAGGTTTCCAGGTACCTGATGGGCTCGGTGCAGGAGGACGGCACAGAGCATCCAGGGACGGCCGCTCGCTCCTGGGGACGTCGGTGTGGGCTGGGGCTGCACCCAGCCGTGTCCGTGCCACGGCCCCAGGACACGGGAAGGTTTGCATCACGGCACAAACCTGGCAGACAAAACACGCACACGCACCTCTGACTAAATGCATGTCTCATCTCCAAGAAATTTTAGGAAGGGTGTTCTGGGAATCCCGACAGAAGTTGCCTGGGCAACCAAAGCCAGCACCTCTCGTCGGGGATGACATCAGCAGGGAAGGAGCCGTGGCCGTGAGTCATTCCTGTCATTTCTGTCCTTGGGACAGCCCTGTCCACACCTCCCTGCCAGGACACGGCACTTAAAAAAAAATGGGAAAAAACAAACAAACAAAAAGCCCAGAGGGCTGCCTGCCTTGCCAGGCAGCAGGCAGCATCCTGAGCCACCCCAGTGACTCACACAGAGCAGAGCCATGGCACCAGCTCCCCCGGGCTGCATCCCGACCCGAGGCAGCATCCCCATGGAACCCTGCGGGGTCCCAGAGCTAACCTGACCCCAAACATCAGCATTTGGGGAAAAAAAATAAAAAAGTGTTGTACACAGCATTGCAGCTGCTCGTGCACCCCAAAAGCTGCTGTGCTGTCAGAGCGTTATCCCACGCTGCGTCGTGCTGATGTAGTTCCTGCCGATCTCAGTCTGCGTGTTACAGTAACAGCGCGGGAGCTGCCTATCTCAGAGCTGGTGGTTTTCTGTGTGTTTGGTTTTTTTTTCAATCCCACAGAAGCCGATGGTTTCCTCGCTGGGTATCTTCTTCCTGAGAGCAGAGCCCGATGGCTGGGAGGCTTCCTGACCCCAGCCCCAGCACACGGGGGGCTGAGCTCCCCCCGCACAGCCCGGGCTGCTCCCCAGGACAGGAGCTGCATCCCCAACCGAGGGCAGAGATGACACAAAGGCTTTGGTCCAGCAGAGGTTGCGTGCGGTTAAACCACTTTTGGGGTTAAATAATAAAATAATGATTAAAGTCTAGAGGAAAAGAATTGAGATTTGGTCTGTGTCCAGAGCAGGGTCACCAGGCCTGCAGCTCCTGCAGGGTGAGATGAGCTGGGGCAGCAGGGAGCAGCCAGAATGTGACCCCGGGGGGAGCAGCTGTCCTGAGCTGCCACCATGCAGCCAGCGCTGCAGGAAAACCCACCAGCCCCCCCCATGACCCCATCCTTCCCTTTTTCATCACGCCTGGATTCAAGGGAGAGCGGATTAAAAATAGAGAGCGTCCAGGCAGGGTTTGCACAGGGGAAAAGTTTGCGGTTCCACCACTGCTTTAGCAGTTCCATCGCTGCAACTCACGCACGAGCACATAAAGCTGATGACTCCCAAATACCTGAGCATCAGCTTTGCCCTTGTCCATAGGCAAATTTCACTTCAAATAAGGAACACGCCAGGAGTGGAAATGTATCCGAGCATCTGCTGGCTGGAGCAGCAGTGTCTTCTGCGTTTTCTTTTTTCTCTCACGAGCACCCACCACCCACCTCCAGGAGCAAAATGTGCTTCTGGCACCAGGACAGAGTGACACACGGCCCAGGGACCAGAACCCCAGTGCTACGAGGGCACTGAAGCTCTAACAAGACAAAATACAAACAAAGCAAACTCTCTATTTTAACTATTTTTCAATTGCAAGCACTCTCAGAACTTTCCCGATTTCAGCTGTGCTTACAGTTAACACATTTCATTTTTTTAACTGCTCGGATCACACGAATGCCTCTCTGTGCCCCAGATTTCGGTACCACGTGACTGAAATTGGGGCTTCTGTCATGCGAGAGGTCGGGTGCAGCACCCAGCAGCGTGCCACGGGGCAGCACACACAGCACGGGGGCTCACGGGCTGCCCGTCTCCCATCCCTGGAGCCAGGAGCTGAGCCATGCAGTGGGGGGGACAAAGCCAGCAGTGCTGGTGGCACCGTGCTCTCGGTGCTCAGGGGGTCAGGAAGGGCTCAGCTTCATCTCCCAGGTCAGCATCCCGCGGATGCGCAGTGCATGAGATCTGAGCATCCCTGCGAGATGCAGCACACCCTACGCCCAGGCACAGTCCCACCTCTCTCCGAGGGCTCCACTTTCAGTATTTCAGCAAGTGAAATCACAGCCTGACACCCATTCATCCACGCCCCGGCGTTACCCGTAAGGCAGAGGAGCGGCTCTGGCTGCCTCATAGTGAGAGGACTGCTAAAGCCTGGGCTCTCGGCTCTCTGCAGGTTTTGAGGGCAAATGTCTCAGGAGTGATCTCATCTGCTGCCCTAGGGGACTTCAAGGCTCCTTCTCCAGCCCTTCTGGAGCTCTCACAGGTTCCTATCACAAACTCCTCTATTTCTGTAGAGTGTAACAAGACACAAGGCAAACAGAAAAACGTCAGCACACCCCAAAGCACTGTATGAAGCAAGCATGTTGGGCACTGCTAGGACCCCACACCTGCCCATTTCCACCTTGTTCCACCATCATCACTGGGTACCAGTAACGCTACAGTGCAAAGCGGAGCCATCCACCTCCTTTTCCAGGCGTAGCACGGAGATGAGCACAGGGCAGCATCCTCACCACTGCCTGCTGCACTCCACAAAGGGAATCACAAACCAAACTGCCGGATGCAAGGTGCTACGGGACGTGCAAAACAAAGCAATTCCTCCCACTGCATCTGCAGCAGGTGCACCACAGCCAGGCTGTGGGATGTGCAAAGCAAAGCAATTCCTCCCATCACATCTGCAACTGATACACAAGGTTGGGCTATGGGACGTGCAAAGCAAAGCAGTTCCTCCCATCACACGTGCAGCGGGTGCAAAAGGTTGGGCTATGGGATGTGCAGAGCAAAGCAATTCCTCCCATCGCATCTGCAACTGGTACACCAGGGTCAGGCTATGGGATGTGCAGAGCAAAGCAATTCCCCCGTTGCAGCGCGGGGCCGGTTCCCAGCAAGCCGCCCGCTTTCAGCGCAGTCCCTTCCCATGCAGCGTGCCGGGCTGTGCCGAGCCCCGCGCCTGCTCCGCACGCAGGAGGTTTCGTGATGACTAAGGGCTGCCAGCCCTCAGCGAGGCGGGGAGCCCAGCGCAGCCGCAGCCTCACAGGAACAGCAGCCGCTCGCTTTCCTCTCTGCTCTAAATCTCTTCGTCCGGGTGCATCCTGAGGGCTCGGGGAGGGCTCAGCTCCCGGTGCCTGGACTGAGCCCCGGGGCTCTACAGCACTGAGATGAGTGAGCCCTGCGATGTGTTTTCATCCTATTCCAACTGTTAATCTGTTAATTTGGCTTTCTGTTGAGGAGGAGATGGATAGGGATCCACTGGATACAGGTGGCAAAGCAGCGACCCACACCGGTTCTCATCCCACACCAGTTCTCATCCCACATCTCTGCCCTCTGTGCTCTGCTGCTGCCTTTTCCCTCTTGGCAGGGTCTCTCCATCATTTCTTCACGCCCTGCAGCAACAAAATCTTCACTCCAGGCAATGCAGGAGTTCAAGGCTGGGCTGCAAGGTTCATTTCCTGGCAGCAATGCCAAGTTTCTTTTTCCCTGAGATGAAACTTCAGTTTCTGGCTCTTTTGCAACGCTGACCCCAGAGACTGTGATTTTACATTCAGCTTCAGCAAGCACTCAGCAGAACCCATCTAACCACGGGGTCAAGCAAGGCTAATGCTTGGTGCTTCACTAATTTGGCTTTCCTGAGCACTAAGCAACCCTGCCGTGCCAGTGCCTAAGCCCATGCGGTGGCCCTGAACCAGGGGAAGTGGCCCAGCCCCACCGGGTGCACCTGGGGGTGGGCTGCTGGGCTGGCTCCAAGCAGAGCTGTAAGGAACTCCCAGCACAGCTCTGAAACCTCACAGAGGCAAAATCTGAGCCTTGGGCACCAACAGAGCAGAAATGCAACCCAGGGAAAGTCTGCCTGGCCAACAAGAGCGGTCAGCTTCCCATGCAGAGAGCAGAGCACGGATAGCACACACGTGGCAAAAATCGTAACCCTTGTCATTAGGAAACTGGGGGCCCAAAGAAAACAGCCAGCGATGCACAAGTGCTCAGCCCCGCTCTGCTCTGGCCGCTGCCCGTTGCACAACGCTCCGTCCTGCCCACACCCCGCAGTGCCCCGAGGACAGCCCGTCCTCCTGGGGCTGCCCAGCAGCAACCGACACCAGGGGAGCACACAGCAGGGCAGGGGATGCTGGGCTGGGAGCTGTGCGGGCCTCTGTCCCTGCCCAGCAGCAGCGTGCTCATCGCATCGGCAGACGAGGAAACGAGATCTCCGTGATTCATCTCTCAGGTGGCAGCAAACCCCGCCGATAGGCCTGCAGCACCGCCAGGGTTTTGATCAGCACCAAGCCCCGCGATAGCGAGAAATCTATTTTTCTTTTCCTTAGCAGGAAGCTTGCTACTAAAAATAACGAAGGTGGGGTGAGGAGGGAGGGCTTGTTTTCCTACCGACCGCCACAGTTCGCGATGTTGCGGTGAATCTTTCAGATTCCTTCATGTCAGCACCTCGCGCTGACGGCCCCCGGAGCGCGGCGTCACCGCGCACGCACAGGGGTGACGTGATGGGTGAGGGTGCTGAAATAACACCAAAATGTTATTGCAGTGGTGACGCTGAGGATGAGCTCAGAGCGACGGGAGAGCAGCATGGAGGAGGAACACAGGAGCCGACGAGGGGAGGGCATCCAACCACAGGTGCTGGGTCTGGGAAGGAGAAAGAGCGATGGGCAAAGAGCTGAAGGGAGGAGCTGCCCATGGCCACCACCGGGCACCGACGGAGCTTCCAGGGGTGGATCCGGTGCTCATCTGCCATCGCCTGCGCTAACGCTCCTGGTTTCCTGGCTTCCAGTCATGCCTGAAGTGTTTTCATAAAAAATAAACATGTGGGAGTCTCTCTTGCTCATCTCTTTGCCCTTTATCTTGGTGGCTCATCTTCAGCCTCTGGTGGAAACCAGCCGTCTCCGTCGCCTTTTAAGGCCAAGCAAAGTTTATGCTGAACTGGGTGACACCACCGCAGGGGTACAGTGTCGGTGTTCATCGTCTGAGTCTACCGAGGAGCACACAAAAATCTTCACAAATTTGGCTGGGGACAACCTCCTCCTGGTTCCAAATAACCCATGGTTTCAGAGATTGTCACTCCAAAAAGCAGGAAAACAAAACACCTCATCCCAAGAGCCGAGGTCCATCCCCCACCCACGGGACCCCCGTCCCCATGCAAACAATAAAAACAATCAGAGCTGCTCTCCCTCGTGCTGCTTTCCCATCCTCCCCCATCACAGGGTGCAGCTCATGGTTGCTCTCTTCTCCCCTCCTCGCCCTATTTAACTGCAGCCCTTAGTGAAAAAATCCGACTAAAAGCTTTGCTTTCAAACCCAAAGCAACAAAATACATCGCCCCGGGTGAGTAAGTCCCTGTTCTCACCCGCCGCCCACACCGACCCAGCTATTCCTTTTGGTGTCAGAATCGTTACAGAAAACAGAGCTCTGTTTTCACCACCCAGACAACAGGGACCCAGAAGAGGAGCACAGGGCCCCTCCGGAGGGTCCTGCAGGGAAGGGCAGGAGAAGCAGCGAAGGCAACGTCACCTCCCACCCCACATCGGGGTTTTCACCGCTGGGATCACGTTTGTTTATAAAACCTTCTTTCCAAAACACTGAAACCTACGCAAAGCCCTCAGAGCTAACGGCAGCCGTGGGCTGAGCCCTCGGTGCTGTGCTTCACACCTCGCAGCCCTGTGCCTCTCGGTGCCTCTCGGTGCCCTCCACGCTTCCGTCCCAGCAGTACCAAGCAAATGAGCCCAGCTTACGGGTATAGGGCTGGAGCTCTGAGCTCACTGCTTTGGAACTGGGTATAGGGCTGGAGCTCTGAGCTCACTGCTTTGGAACTCGGCAGCTAGAGAAAATGACTCCTCCCTGTTTGCAAGAGTGAACGGGAGGAGGGTGCCAGAGCTCCTTGTCTCTGCACCTTGCTGGGATCGGGTGCTGCTCCTGCCTGCACCGGGGGCTTTAGCCTGGGGATGAGCAGCACCAGCAAATCCCCGTGTGCCACCTACTGGGGCTGCTGCCAGAGCAGAAGGGACAGCAGGGACAGCCCTGTCCCCAGCACCATGTGTCCCAGCACCGATGTCAGATGTGCACTTCCCCCTGCCGGCACCTGGGTGCAGCACCCACAGCCCCAAACCCTGACCTCCCCCAAAACCCCACATCCCAGCCCAGAACGGAGGCACCAACGGGCAGGAAACCCCACCTGCAGCATCTGGCCACCAAGCTCATCACGTCCCCAAGCAAAGGGGCAGGAGCACCTCGTCCCCATGGAGCCCACGGGGAGAGCTCAGCCTCTTGGGAGCACTTTAAGACATCCCAGCTGCAGCCACCTGGTCCGGAGCCCCGGGGTGCTCCCACGTGGCCCCGCAAGCAAGGAGGAGAGACGGGAGAGGCAGTAAGTGTCTTTAATCCAAAGGACTGAAGAGCAGACCAGAAAGATTAGTATAAGCCAACAGACGGGAGGAAAAATAAAATAAGATAAAAACTGTTTTTTTTTTTTAAACAAATTAAAATTCCATACAGTGTCTAAAAGATCACCTAAAAACTAAACATTGCCTTTAAAAAAAAAACCTTTTTTCCCCTCCCCCCCGATTCGAACACACGAAACGCAGCGAAACATGATGACAAATAATAATAATAGAACTCATGGACTAAAGACTTCAGCATCGCTCTGCTCGGGGAGGGGGGATCACACCCAGCCCCCCCGGGAGCCACATGGGGGGCGGTGGGACCCCAGCCCGCACCGTGCCCCCTCCCTCCACGCCCCCAGCACAGCACCGTGCGGGCAGGGAAGGGAGGGAGCATCCTCACCCTGCACAGAGCGGGGGGCACGGGGGGGCTCCCCAGAACCCTGAGCTCAGAACTGGATGGTGGCCCAGCCCTCGGGCGGAGGCGGCCCCGTACCCACGGACACGACACAGCCACGCACGGACAGACAGCAGCACGGACACACGCGGTGCTTGCAGAGAGCCCTGCACCCCCAGGTGGAGTCAGGGCTTCAATTTTTTTTTTTTTCCTCATTTTTCCCCCCCCAAGCGTGCTTTAGAAGCAGCAGATTTCCAGGCCAGCATGCCATCCCCGAGCCCCCCCATAGCTGCTTTGGGAGCTCTCCTTCCCCAGCCCTGCCCGCTGCCCAGCTCCCTGCAGGGACCAACACTCCGTGCAGGGAACGCGCCGCCGGGGCTTCACCTCTACAGTAGTTTTAAAAAATATTTATATATGTTATATACCCTATATAAAGGTCACCACAGGAATTTCCATGTCTTTGGAAGGAAGGAGGAAGAAAAAAAAAACAATAAAAACAATAAAAACGTTTCACAAAAAAAAAAAAGAAATATCCAATTATCAGCGTCGTTCACCTATAGGACAAAACCCCCGGGTCGGAGCGCGTGGATCGGACGGGGATATCTTATCGCCCGCTCCAGAAAGGTCAGAAACACAGGTGAGTAGCTAAAAATAACTAGTCTGGTATAAATGTCTGAATTCCATGCGCTTGATATAACAGTCTGTCTCTTTTTGTCTTTTTTTTTTCCTTAAAAAATATATATATATAGTTATTGCTTTCTCAAGGGCCGGCGGCGCGGGCGCGCTCAGTGCGGGAGGGCGGTGGGCTCGGCAGGGTTTGCTTTCTTTCGCCTCTTCATCAGCAAAGGGTTGGAGGAATCCTCGATTTTCTTGATCTTGATTTGTTCGTAGTCCACTCGCATGGTGGCCAACGCGCTCGTCATCTCCTCCTGCGGGGAGGGGGCACAGCATGGTGCCCGTCAGCTCCGCTGCGAGACCCCAAACAGACCCCGAGGCAGGGACCCCCCCCCGCCACCTCCCACAATCCCAATCGTAAGCAAATTATGGGATGGGAATGATGGCCCCCAGCCAATATTTCCACCCGCCCCATCCATAGCATGTCCCCTGGGAGCCACGGCGTTTGCGTTGCCGTTTTACACTGAATTGCAATTTCAAGGTGAATCAGCCCAATTTGGGACCTGCCCAGCGGGAGGGGAGGGCAGAACCAGGCAGCACCTGAAGCACAGAGCATCTGGGGAAATGAAACCAACGCAACCAGGCCTTACCTTCACGTCCTCCCAAAGATCCTTCTCCTCCTTCAGCACACGGCTGGTGTGCAACGGGGTCTGGGGCACCTGCATGGATTGCTGGGGGGAGCAGAGCAGCAGTCAGGGGAGCTCACCCCCAGCCCCTGTCCCCGTCCCCACCCCACCACCCTCTGCTCACCATGATCCAGGGGTGGTTCATGAACTCCGTTATCGTCATGCGCTGGGTCGGGTCCGTCTTCAGCAGATTGCGGATCAGCTGCTTCACTGCAAGAGGGAGCACGTGGGCAGGTCCCCCCGAGTCTGCAACCCCCAAACACCTGCACGCAGCCCCTCCCAAAAACCCCAGCTGAGTTCAACCCCACACAGCCCCCCAACAATCCTTACCTTCCTCCGACACTTCTGACCACTCAGGGTTGGGAAACTCGTACTGGCCCATCCGGATTCGCTTCTTCATGCCGGGGGAGATGGCGAGGCCGTGGTTGGAGTAGAAGGGGGGATACCCACAGAGCCTGCGTGGAGCAGGGGCAGCATCAACACATGGTCCCAGCAGTGAGTAGGGGGTGACGGGACCCCCCCAGACCCCGCCAGGATGGAGAGGGAGCAGCTGACTTACAGGATGTACATGATGACGCCGAGGGACCACATGTCACAGGATTTGTCATACTTCTCTGGGCCCAGCACCTCGGGGGCTGGGGAGAGAGAGAGGAGGTTTGGGGGTGCAGACAGAGCCCCTTTGGGCAGCGCAGCTCCAGCTCAATGCACGGGGCTGGTGCCACCTTGCAGCACGATGCTGCAGCACAGGCCCAGCAGTGTCACCCATGCAGCGCCTGTGCACCAGTACCACGCACGGAGCAGCTCGTCCTGCACACACAGGCAAAGCTACGCCCTGCAGAGAAGCAAACGCAAACCCCAGGAGCAGCACAAAGCACCTCAGCAAGGGGCTGTCCCAAAAACTGCTCCACAGCCAGGCGGGTGCAGAGCTGATGGGCTGTGCTGTAGGGAGCAAGCGTGGCCTCTCTGAGCATCCCTCCAGCTCCAAGCAAGGAGGGGTCCCCGCGCCCCCCAGCCCCGCAGACCTGGGAGCTCGGCCCCCAGCAGCTTACCCACGTAGTACGGCGTGTAGCACGGAGTGGCCAAGGAGTTGTGTGTGGTGGTTTCTTTAGCAAAGCCAAAGTCAGTGAGCTTTAACACAGCATTGGGTCTTTTGGAGGTGTACAAGAGGTTTTCCGGCTGCGGGAAGACAAGGGGCAAGAGGTGAGGGTGGAGCTGGGAGCAGCCCAGCAGCATCGCAGCAGGGCTGGCACCGCTCCTACCTTCACGTCCCGGTGCGCGATGTTGATTGAGTGCAGGTACTGGATGGCTTCCCCAATGCTTTTCATTATCTCTGAGGCCTCTGAAGCACCAAGGAAACCATTAAAAGCATTTGTGAGTGAGTTACAGCAGGCACTGCCCCCTGGGTCACTGCACGGACCGGGAGCCAAAGCGCATGGCTGCAGCCAGAAGTGCTCCCTCTACCCAAAGCCTGCTTCAAGCGGTGACCCCACTGATCCTGTGCTCTCCGTGAAAACCACAACCCCCAAAGTTCATTTTCTATGGCGTTGGATTAAGTGCAATGGATGAGGCATGCAGAGAGAACATCCCCTAGCTCTGCTCTGAGTAGGAAAATCGGGGCTGTGATCAAGGGCTGAGCACTGACATCCAAACTTTGCATTGCTCAAATGCAAAACCCCAAACGCAACCAATTCAAAGGAAATGGGACACTCCTATAAACAGCAAGAAATTGCCCAAAGACTGAAGCAGAGGTCACCGTGGCCACCATACCCCGCTCCGTGAAGGCCTGGTCTCCCCTGTCCTGGATCCGGCTGAAGAGCTCCCCACCATCCAGGCTGGAAGAGAAGCAGCAGGGTGAGGGGCAGTTTGAGCAGTGTCAAGAGCTCCAAAAGCTCAGCATGAGATTCGTCTCCTCTCCATCCCCACACCCTGAGGTTGGCCCTGGGCACGGGGTGTTTCGGAGCCTCTTCCAGAAATGAGAAGGGCAGAGGATTCGCACGCACCACAGAGACATCAGGCACAAACGGACGTGGTCTGCCCACCAAGCCACAAAAACACATTTACAGTAAAGAGAGCAAAGTGCTTTGACACGGCGAGAGCACGGCTTGGCCTAGTTTAGCTCATGACACAACCACCCCACGAGCCAGCAAAGCCCGTGTTGTGCAAAGAGCTGAGCTCAGGAGGCTGCAGGTACGGTGGCCTGTGTCCCATGCCCAGCAGATGCTGCACCCAGACACCTCCCAGATGGGACGGTTCATCCTCATCTGGATGGTTCGTGCTGGCTTGGAGACGGGGTGGGGAGAGGCAGGGATGGAGCCCACTGCAGCAGAGCAGCTCACAGGTAAGGGGCTGGAAAAAGGTTTGGAAACCTCAGCGGGGCTCAAGGGCTCCCTGGGTACCCTAAGGAGAAGCTCAGCTCCAGCAGAGGTCAGCGATAAGATCAGGGATCACTTCTCCATGAGAACAGGGATAACAGCGTTTGCTGTCTCAGCCTTATCTGACTCAAGCAGAAATGGCTCCTGGCTGTCCCGGGGCAGACAGCATCTCAAGCTGGAGCACCTGCAGCATGGATAGCACCAAGCCGCCTGCCAGCACTGCGGATCATTAGGTCACAGTCACGGAGCTGCACCCCAACATCCCTCCAGCAGCGGGGAACCCCGCAGCGGGACACAGCACCCAGGCGTCCCCGTGCTGGGGACCCACAGCTGCTCTCCTCCCACGCAGGCAGACGTCCCGTCCCATCCCATCCCATCCCATCCCGTCACATCCCACCTGCCCAGGTCCCGGTGCAGTTCCCATCCCGCAGCCGCTTGCCCTGCCCGCAGCGCTCCGCGCGCCCTCTGCCCGCCCAGGCGACCTGCTGCCTTGCCAGAGGTTTTGGCAAGGAAGCTGCATTCAATCGCAGCTGCGGTTGGGATGTGGTTTCAATACTTTCCCCTTCATCCCTCCTCCTCCCCATGTTGTATCAAGCATTTACCCGAACCAGGCTGGCTCAGCAGCGCTGCTGACCGCACCGTGCCGGCACCTGGAGCCGAGCTCAACTCTCCATGGCCCAAGCGAGTTTGGTTATGACCCATCTGCTGCCAGCAGCCAGGCCTGAAGCCTCCGAGCACCGAGCAAGCTTTCAGGATGACTCAGAGGCAGCGCAGGGTGCACGGCTCTTGGAAGTCCGTCCTGAACATCACCGATGCAACACCTCTCGCTGTGCCGGAGTCCCCCCACTGTCCCCAGGCAGGACAGCCCGCCCTTCCCCATCACAGCCCCAGCACAGAGCCCCCCACCCACACTCACCACTCCATGACGATGAGCAGACACTTCCTCCCCTGGTAGAGGTTCTCGTAGACGTCCATGATGCGGACAATGTGCGCGCACTGCGACGCCCTCCAGTGCAGCTCCACTTCCCTGCGGGCCTTGGGGCAATCCTGCAGCATCTGCAAAGAAGCAGAACCCTGTCAGCCCCCAGCTCAGCAGCCCGAGGAGCAGCAGGCACCGTGCCCAGGCAAGGCAGGGGGGGCACAGCGCGAGCACGGCTGCAGCGAGGCGCTGGGTGCTGCATGCAATGCCTCCATCCCCATCTAGCGGGAGCAGCGCGAAGCCGCCCCGAGAGGCACCCGGGAGGCTGGCAGGGCTCAGCCCGTCCTGTTAACCCTCAGCTGTGCGCCCAACTCTGCTCCAGTGATCCTGAGGGGTGGAAAAAGCGATGGAGAGCAGCTCCAGGGAAGCCTTACAGCCTGGGAAGTGCTTTCATTCGCAGCCCTGGGTCAGGCAGGGAGCGGCAGCAGCACCGCAGCGCTCCAGCAGAAGCCAGCCTTGTGCACCAGGAGGGATTTAGTTGCTCTCAGCTCCCCCAGGAATCCAGGGCTCCTCTGCACCCTTCTCTCCCTGTGTGCTCCCGTCAGCACAAGCCGCTCATCCTCACTCCCAGGGCTGGTGGAAGCTCACCCTCATCTCACACCTGAGATGCCTGCAGCCCGTGACACCAACCAGCATGGCTTCTCGCTGTGCTTACAAACACCGCAGCTACAGCATCGCATCCCCCTGTGCACCCAAACCCTCACCCTCCCCATACAGCAACGCAGGGCATGGGGCAGCAGTGCAGCCACACGCTGCCCATCTGCAGGCACTGCTCTTGCCCCCAGGGCCAACATCCCCACCCAACCACCACCTCTGCCCCCAAACTCCACTCTCCTGCCCCATGGGACCGTCCTGCTCAGGGCCCCCACAGGCAGGCAGAACGCAGGAGCAGCTTCAGAAGCACCACGTCAAAGCCAAAGCCAAAGCCAGATGTTCCCCCCGTAGCTGCCTTTTGTCACAGGCAGCAGCAGCCTTTAATGAGGCCCTTGCCCTTCCCAAAGACAACTCACAGTTCCCAGGTGCAGGAAGGATTTGCTATAGTCTGCCACAGACTATTAATTACCACATTCGTCAGGATAAACAACCAGCCTTAATTATTATACCCCTAAATATAGAGCAACAACTGTGTCCGTCCTGAGTGTATTTCATCTTCCTTCCTGCCTCCAGCAGCTCTTGGGGATGGGTTTGGCAGAGCAAAGCATTGCTCTGACCCCAGGCTGGCAGCAGGGGCTCTGGCCCCAGGACCAGGGGTGGCCTTAGGAAAAACAGCAGCAGATTTCCACATCTCTCCCCATAGCATCACAGCTGGGGGGGAAAGGATGCTGCATCCCAGCCACCCCAGCAGGGACAGGGCCTGGAGAAAAGCTTTGTTATCCACAGCTCTGCCCCAAAACGCCTGGGTGGGGAGTCAGGAAGTTCAAAGGAAAAAAAAAAGAGAAAAAAATCGTAATTGCGTGCTGGGAAAATTGAACAGCAGGAAACAGATAGTTAGCGTAATTTTAAGCAAGACAACCAGGAGATGTACAGAAATATACATCCAATTTCTAGGGGTCATTGGGAGCACTTTTAAAGGAGCTTAATTGTATTCCTAACGAGCTGGAGGCAGCCGCCTCCATTACCTGCACCGCACGGCCGTGACATTTGCTTTTGTGACATTTGCTTTTGTACTCAGGCACCCACAGGCAAGCAAACAGCTTCCTGATGGCCTCCCAAACACCCTCTGCGATTCAGCTCAGCCAACAGCCCGGCCTCCCTCCGCCTTCCTGCTGGCTGGGGATGGAGGAGCAGAAAACGCATTAAGCCTCGTTAAGGGAACGATGTTCTGTTCAGGAACTGCTCCTGCTGCAGGCCAGGCACAGTGGTGCTGCTGGGGCTGGGGAAGGAACGCTGCGGGTCAGGGGGATGCAGAAGGGATGTGGCATTGCCCAAGCCATGCTAAAAGCATCCCACATCCCCACCTCCTCCATGCCCTGCCCCACAGCGTGTCCCTGCCCCACAGCACCCGCAGTGTACCGCTGACCCCTCCGATAAGCTCCGCAGAGCCAACAACAAACCTTCCATTACTCCCACCCCAACGTCATGCTTCTCTATTTCAGGTTAAAATACATCACCACGCGTTCACGGAAAGTGACAAAAATTGGTTTATCCCCATTCCTAGCTATAACCTGAGCTTCCCCAGTTGCTGCTCAGGGCTTTATCCACCGGCCCCAGACCGTGTGAGCACCGTGCTAGTGCTGCAGAACAAAGCTATCTTCCTGCAGTCTGCTGCTCTCTCCGGTCACGTGTGCTCTGCGCCCAACGTATTTGGGTGTGTTTGGTAACACTGCCCATGTCCCCAATTTAGCTCTGGTATCCAGGGCACAGCAATATTTATATTTCTTGGCTTGCAACGAGGACACTGGGATGGGAGAAGCACCTTATGCTTCGCTAAGGTTCAGGAAGGGTTAACTGCCCCCCACCCCAGCCCACAGCACCATGGTGCCCAGAGCTTCAGAGCAGCAGGAGGAAACGCTGCCAGGACTGGGAACCCTCCGTGTGCTGCAGGCAGGTGGGTGGCAGCCGGGGAGGAAGGAAGGGAGCAGAGCACACACGGGGGCTGCAGCCGCCCACACACGCTCAGGTCCCCGCACAGACCCCGCTGACTCAGCCCCATCACCCCCCAGATGCCGTGTGTGAGTCAGGGGGGTCAGCCCAGGAACCTTCCTGCAGGCACCCAGTGCTGCAGGACCACGCTCCGCTTGGCATCCCCGGGTGAGGGAGCTGAGCCTCGGCCCCAGATGCTTTTTGCTAGAGCAGCCATATGTGTCTGTATTTTTTCTGTACTTTTTGGCTCCCCAAGCAGCAGTGCTTCACCCTTTGCTCGTGCAGGAGCTGGGCCCCTGAGGACAGTAGGATCCCCCCCAGCACCATGGGGTGACAATAAACTGCTCCTAAAGCACAGGAAAAATGACCTTGTGGTTAACTCCAGCATTATCGGAGGGAAAGCAGAGCAGGGGCTCCCCTGGCCAGGCCAGAAGGGACAAGGAATGCCTTCTCCTAACGAAGCAGAAGGGTTTCTCCTCAAAGGATTTCCCTCTTCCAGTCCTTCCAAGCAAAACAGTTCCCAGTGCATTCACAGAGCTGGCACTGGACATCCCTTCCCCACCAGGACCTGGCTGACCAGCGGACCACAACCCCTATTTCTGATTTCTTCTTTTAGCCCAAGGCCATTTGGGACCCCCAGGTGATGGCCTCATGCAGCTGCACCCCCAAGCCCCCCCCAGCTGTGGTCCCTCCCCAGCCCCATTGCAGCAGGAGGGTGGGGAGGAAGCCTGGCTTCCTGGGGCTCTTTCCTCCCCCCTGCTGACTTGCCCCCAAAACATCTCCTGCAGACCCCACACCCAAACCTGATCCCATGCATTTTGCAGGTGATGCCACTGCTGCTGCCCGCTGCAACGCGAGCAGCAGTTTCACAAGCGGGCAGAGGACGCAGGATGCTGCGGGAAGGGCTGCGGTGATTGCACGGCACTTTCACAAGGAGCCCTGCAAGAGCAGGGCCAGCAAAATCCCGGGCAGGAAGAGCATTGCAAGCATTGAGCAATGCCCCGGGAGCACAGCTGAGGCTGCTCCCATCGCAGGGGGATGCTGGGGATCCGCAGCCCCCTGGTCTGGGGCATCTGCTGAGCATTTCCTCACCCACAACAGATGTGGCAGCTATTGAGCTTTTCAGGCAGCAACAAAAGCCTGGCCAGGCACACAAAGGCGAGGAGCAGAAGAGGCTGGGGCTTAACCAGGAGCCACCTGCCAGGACCCTGCGCACCAGGGTGCTGCCAGCATGCAGCAAAAATCCGGCTGCAGCCATTCAAGGGGCCCCAAGCAGGTACCCAGGGCACTGCCCTCGATGTGTCACCAGCACAGCGGGGACATCGGGGATGAGGGTGTAGGGAGGGGGCTGTGGAACTCACAGAGTCACGGCAGGTAAATGGCAGCAGGAGGTGGACCCGCTGACTCAGTGCCTCACAGCCACAGCACAACAACGACAGCGAGTGCTTAATGGAGAGAAATCATCAGTTCCAGCTTTGTGTAGCTGAGAAAAACAAAGTTAGAGGACCGTTCCGTTCCTGGGTTCTGTTTTGGGGATCACCCCATTCTCACCACAGTACGTCAGAAGAAGCAGCGAGGTTTGGTGACTCACTCATTACTCTGCTAAAGGGAGGGGTTTGTGCTGCGTGTTAAGACCTTAGCCCAGCACTCATCAGCAGGAGGACATCTCAGGGTGTTCGGGGACACCATTCACCAGGCTGGTGCCAGCAGAGCACGATGAGTCCCTGCACCAGGAGCTTCCCCCTGCCCCGCACCCCAAGCACAGCCTGGACGGGCCCAGGGAGCAGGCTGGCAGAAGGGCCGTGGTCCTGCCCTGCTCACTGCTGCTCAGCCCTGAAAGGACCCCCAGCAGATGTAGGCGTCTGCTCCAGGTGCTGCGGGCACACTGCCCATGGACATGGAGGACGGAGGTGATAAACCACCCCCCAGCTGGGTAAAGTACATCAACAGCGCAGGCCCCCAATATCCCCAAGCCAGGGTGTTTCCTGGCAGAAGCAGCTGGGCCTGACGCTTGAGCAGGGTGTGAATCACACAGGGCTGAAATGCCCCCAGATGCCCCAACCACGGCCCATCCCTCCCAGGGGTCACCTCCCTCTGGCAGTCACAGTGACAGCAGATGAGGACAGACAGGGGACAGGACTGGCTGGAGTGGGGCCAGGCAGGGCCCAGCATCGCCACCAGCAGCAGGGCCTGCACCTGGGGCCCTCTTATCTGCACTGCAAAAAGCAAAAGGAAAACAAGAAGTCAGGGAGGGGCGAACACCCCCATGTGCGTTACACCGAGGCCAGCTGTCGTTCCACGCAGACCCCTTATCACCTTCTCCTTGCAAAGCCTCCGAGGCCTCAGCTCCCTTCAGATCCCAGCCCTGAGCCATGTCTCTAATCAGATTTCCTATCAGAGCGGCTGCGCTTGTGAATGGAAAAGCGCATGTATGTGCTTTATGATAGGAAGTGGTTGATATTTACGGGCGTGTTTAATACAGGAGCAAGCACGAATGTAAACCATTAACTTGGCGCTGACCTATGGACTTTGCACTTCCCTCCCGAAGCAGCGCACACAGCCTGACATCCATCCCGCTGCTCCAGCCCTCGTCACAGCAGCCCAGTGCCACCGTGGCACTGCTGGGTGCCAGCTCCCAGCCCCATAGGGTTCCCCACAGTTGGGCACATGGATGGGCTCAGCCCTGAGCAGACACCAGGTGCTTGGAGCATCCCTTTGGGCCCCTGGTCCCAGCAGCCCCAGAGCTTTGCCTATGTTGCACAGGGATCCCCAGATGAACCTATTCAATCTGTTTTTGGGAAGCCCCTTTCTCCCAGCTGGGTCAGGGAAAGCTCACGGGACACAGCGCAGTGCTCCCAGAGCTCCTATCACCACCCAGGGCATCACCAAGGTTTTATTTACGTGCCCTTGAAGCTCGGTGACGCACAACATGTTCTGCATCACTCCGTCCTCTCCTCGGCCCTTTGTTTAAGAGCCTTTTGTCCTCTCAGTGGGCTCCATCAGTATCAGCAGTCAGCAAGCACCGGGGGCACGCACCCCAATCACAGCTCCCCAATCCCACATCCCACACACCCCAGAGGCAACGAGCCCCCAGAGCAGACCTCACCCTACCCAAACCCAATGTGTGCAGCCACGGGGTTGCCCTGTGGTGGCTGGGAGCCATGCCCCCCGTCCCCACGTGGGCTGGGTGCTGCCAGGGACACGGGGCCGGCTGCTGCCCTACGTAACCAGCTCCTGCGTTAAGCGGCCGCTGCTGCTATTGAAAGGAGGTTTTGTGCTGTGCAGGGGGAAGGTCGGAACAAGAGCAACACGGGGATTTCATAACACGCCTTTGTCTGCACAAGCAGGGGCCCCGCGGCTGCCTCCCCAGCACGCTCCCCCCGGAGCTGTGACCGCCCTCCTCCGCCTTTGTCCTCCACCATTAAAGCTCCTCCGGCTTCCCCCGAGCTGCCCTGCTCCTCCTCTTCCTCCTGCTGCTGCTCTGGGGATACCCCACAGCCCTGGCTTTTTGCTGCAGCCATAGAAGAGCTTCTAAAGCCTCACGTTGTGAAACATCCGTATGAACACATACAGGTTAAGAGCTGAGCAACCCTCCAGGCCCAAAGCAATCCGTGGGGAAACATTCCCCCTTGAGCACCAAAGAAAAAGTGTTTCATAGGAAATCCTGGACCTCTAAGCCATGCACCAAGAGCAAGCAAGCAGCCCCACAAGCAGCAGGCTGCCCCTCCCTGCAGACCTCTGCCGTCCCTGCACGTGGCCTTGCAGAGCAGCTGGAACCGAAAGGGGCCTTGGGGCCTCCTGCCACCCACAAGCTGTCCCCACACGTGGGAGGCCCTGGTGAGGCCACCCCAGCTCCTGGTCCTCAGCACGTTCAGCTCCTGGCTCCCCTGCCTGAGCTCAGCCCCCCTGCCCCAGGCATCCTGAGACAATCCCAGCCGAGAGGAAAACACAGTTACGCTTCTATTTAAAAAGCCCTGTTTGCATCCTGCTGGCAGCTCATTAAAGCACTCAGGACACAGCTGCTATTATTAGCTCTCCCAGCACTAGCAGCAGCCCCACGCTGGGTCGGGGAGGCAGGGAGGTCTGGCAGAGCCAGGACGGAGCCCAGCGTCCCGGTCAGCGCCATAACCTCGAAATACCTCATCCAGCAAGCATGCATAATTCAGCCCAGCGCCGCGACGCACATGCCTCCAAAAACACCATCAGAGGAAAAACCTTCTCCCCTCTCACCATGACTGAAAGGGAAATGCTGCTCTCCAAAGGCTGCTCCCACTGAGAGGTCCAGCACGGAGCACACTGCAGAGCAAGGAGTCAGTAGCTGAGGTTTTATCTGCTTGCATCTTTTAAATACACAGTGAGAACGCTCACACCCTGGGAAGAGCTGCTGATCCTTTCAGAGATGCCCAGATCCCACCGCTGGGCAGTTTTTAACACAAGGCTCCTTGCCTTTTTTACTAAGTATGACAGCAAGCATTTTGCCTGTTAGGTTACAAAGGACAAGGGATAAAAGCAAAGAAGCAGGGCATTTAAACAAAGCAGCAAACCTTTATTGCTGCTGCCCCTGCAGCTGGGCAGCAGTTTGGGACTGTTCACCTCCAACAGCCCCCCCCAGCTCCTAAACCCCAAACCAACCTGGCTGCCAGCACAGCGCGTCGGTTCACCAAGGACCTGCAGGCATGGGGCGAGGGGAAGCAGCTCTCAGGTCCTGCTTTGCACTAATTCAAGTTTCTTCACTCATTTATTCAAGACAAGGGCCCTGGAGGGGCTCTGGGCACAGCCAAGCAGCAGACAGCTCTGCCTTCGTGCACCCAGCCCAAGGGCCCCAATGTTTGTCCCGATGCAAACCCTGCAGCCCATCCCGTGCAGAAGGAAAGCACAGTGCCACCAGGTCCCCACCTGATCCATGCTCCTCTGGCTGCTTCACTGCAGTCTTAGGACAGAAAGAAATAAGAAAGGGATGTTTTGGTAGAAGTCACAGCTGCCTGACTCGCAGAGTGGAAGCTGGCTTTATTGCCAGAGCCACGCAAAACCAAACGACCAAGCTCCCACTGGTGACTTCTCATCTGCTCCCAGTGATGGAGATAAACAGCACCCACACAGCTTCTGCCAGAGCAAGGGTGCAAGGGAGGGACGGGTCCCAGCGCTGTCACCCCCAGGCTGTGCACACACACGCTGTGAAAGCAGCAGCAGAGCTGCACATACCATGGATTTTTAGCAGCACTAGCTCCCCAAGAAGTGCACTTAGGTAAAGATGTCAGGGATGGACACCAAGACAAGCAGCAGCATGGCAGAGAGCTGAAGAGGTGACCGGCTTTGTCCTGGTGTGCAGAGGAGAAGTGGGACGGGGGCAGCAGGAGCACCAGGGACCTCCAAACTCCAGGACCTGATCGCTTCCCGTCCCACCTCCACCCATGAAGCCATCCCACGCCATGGACAGGGAATTGCTCTTCTTCACACTGGAATTTTCATCCCCAGAGTGGAATAAAGAGAGTGAAAGGGGCAACCAGGAGGGACAAGCTGGATGTCCCACTCTGACACAGAATGAACCACTGCGTCCCCAGAGCCAAGCAGCGAGGTGTGGCAGCTCCTGGGGTGGGACAGCCTGGCTGGTGGGAGAGGGCTGCGTGTTTACGTGGTCAGACAGGAAAGCAGGGAGCATTCCTGTGCTCTGAACTCCCATCCAGGAGCCAAAGTGAATTTCCCGTCGGTCCCAGGGTGGCTGCTCTCAAAGCTCTGGCACTGGGAAGGGACTGCTCCTTGCAGAGAAACCGACTGAAGACAAAGGGAGACTTGCAAATCCCTGGGTTAGCCAGATGAAGGTGTTCTCCCAGGGAATTTTCAGGCAGGCTCCCCAAAACATCCTTCCCATGGGCAAGGGACTGCACACACCACACATCTCAGCTGGAAACCCACACCCAACCCATGGCACAAGGCTCACCCACCCTAAAACACCAGGTGCACAGCTCTGACGACGTCCAGGAGATAACCCAGTTTTAAACTTCCTGCCAAGCCCACCCCATCCAGGGAAAGGTGGCCAGCCACTGCGGCAGAGTGCCTTATGCAACAGCAGCCCGTGTTTTCTTAGCAATCTGCCCAGTGTAATGGGCAGCAGTATTGCGAAACAGCTGAAGAGGAAAAGATGGAGACAGCAGAGCCCCAGGGAGGAGGCTGATGCAGGCTCAGATGGTTCCTGCAGCCTCGCTGTGTCAGAAGAGGATGGGGCATGATACCCACAGTAGCACTGAATGAGAGCAAGCACGGTCCCTGCCTTTCTGCTAAGGCACATGGATACAGAATTTATTAAAACTGTTCTGAAGCATTCCTGAATTTCGAGTCGGTAGACGCAATAAGGCTATAATTACTACTTAAAACAAAAACACAGTCCTGCTACCAGACCAGCCTCCCTCCTCTTGAAGATAACACGCATTCTTTCCGGTTTGCTCGGATCTGATTGCACATGCTTTCCCCCAGCCTAGCTGTGGATAAGGCACCCAGGATGCCCATTTCCCAGCAGTGCTGCTTGACCCAGCTCCTGCCCGCACCTATTGGCTCCAGCCACGATGCAGCTACTGGGGCTCACAGGATGCACTGCCAAATTTCCACAGCAGCCCCAGCTTTTGTTCTTTCCCTGAAAACACACATTTGGCAGGGAGTCTAAGGAGCCTTTCAAGAGGCTACACAAGTTCTGTGCCATGTCTTAGGGCTGGAGGACACTGGTGAGGACAGAGGACTGAGTGCTGCTCAGCTTTGCAGGCAGAGCAGAGGATGCTCCACATCTGCCTCGTGGAAACCCAGTGATGGGTGCCTGAAAAGCACTGGAGGTCTCAGCCCCTCAGCAGAGCCCTGGCCCGCTGTGGTGCAGCTTTTGTCTGCTCCAGCACGACAGGCACGTGGCAATGACAGCCCAAGCCCATGCACGCTGCTGTCCTGGGGACAGCAGAGCTGAAAGGGCTGAACTCAACAAGAGAGCCCAGAGAGCTGCCTGCAGCCAAAGGCACGCTCAGAGAGGCAGCAAAGGTGATTGTGATGAAGAAAACAAGTCCATCCCTTCGGTGATCCCAAATCTACATCCCAAACTGGGATACCTTATGGGAGCTGAATGGCAAAGTGCCCACCTGGCTGGATGCCCCAGGAACATTCAGATCTGAGGCTGCATTTTGAACTTTATCTCCAGTTTAGGCTGCAGCTCGCTGGGCAGCCAGGCACATAATCACATGCATCCCTCATGCCGACGGCTTAAATAATCTCATTACATATGACGGCAAATGCCACAGCAGTCGCACACCACTTGAGCCAACTTGCTCACCTGCCCTCTCCGCTGGGAGAATTTCCTTTGTCACAGCAAAGCCACGCACCGACGTGACGCACTAACTCATGGAAAGATGCCGTCGTCCTCCCCAGCAGCGTCAGGCTCGAGGCTGAGCCATGGCCAGGCTCCACGTGCTCCCAGCAGTGATCAGAGAGGAGCTGCATCGGTCCCTGCCCTGTCCCCGTCCTGGTGGCAGGGACCATGCCACCACCTTCCTTCCCTCCGTATGATTTAAGGCTCTCCAGCAAAATTTGTGTTTCAGGTCATCTCAGGGCAGGGGGATTTACCAGCAACCACAGCCTCGTGGCCTTTAGTCTCTTCCTGAGGCCACTAAGGGATCAGTGAGTTACAGCAGCATTCAACTCGTGGTCACTAAAATCTCTTCCCCAAATTGGCAAGATCTCAAAAGGTTAAGATCCCTGAAATGAATCAGCCATTAGAAGTAAAGAAACAACGGTTTAAAAGGCTGCTGGAGCTCTGCATTCAGGCTCACCCCCTGCGTGCAGGGTGCTCCCTGCAAAAGGAGCAGTGCCAGCTGCCCCAGGGCCGACCGCAGTGCTCAGCAGCCCTGACTGTGCTGAAGCCCCAGCCCAGCACATTCACCTGGGACAGTCTGGGCTCCCAGTTGGTTTATCAGGAAATAAATCAGGTAATGCTGTGTTCATACGCCAGCCCATGGGGCTGGTGGAGGGATTGCACCAGTCCTCACAGACCCACACCCCCAGACCCTCCTTCCTCAACCCACAAGCTCTGCTGGGTCCTGAAGAACCCCTCACCATTCCCACTCCATGCTCAGTCCCAAACCCAAAATGGGGAGAGGAGCCCACCCGTACCCCCATTCCCAGCCTGGAGCAGGAGGGGCCCAGGGGAGCCGTAGGCCAGAGGGGCCCTAGGGGCAGCCCCACAGCCACCCCGGCCCATGGCAGGCGGCCCGGCCCGGCGGAGGGGAGGCAGCGCGTTATTCTTGGAAACCAGGAGGTGAGGTCATGCTGCCTGAATGCTGCAACTTGAGGCCAGGCGTGCCGGGCCCTCCGCCGGGAGAGGGGCCTGCAGCACTCAGAGCAGTGAGGCCTACGGTGGGCCTGGAAGTGGCGTGGGGCCTACAGCAGGCCCAGGACACAGCTGCCCACCACCCAGGCTCCTTCCTCCCAGTCCCTCAGCACAGAGCCCCCATGGCTGCTTCAAGAAAAGCCCCCGGCTCGCTCCTCCAGGCTTCCTCAGCATGAGCTCTCTTGGAGCTCACCTGTGCCTGCCTGTCTGGCTGACACGTGAGGAGACCCGGACGCTTTGAGCACCCCCAGATAATTATCTGTACATCACTGTGAATGCTCTAGGACGGGCAGCGTGTGCCCAGAAAATTAATCACTCTACCCAGCCATTTTCAGCTTTTAATGACACATATGCTGTGCAGATCGCCAGGGAGAGGGCACACACGCAGGCTCCTGCATCATGGCAAACCCCAGCAAACCCCACATCCCAGCTCCCCCCTCCACAAGCACAGGAATTGCTCATCGTCCTCTGCAGGACTCGGGGCTGAAGGCATTCTGTTATTAAGAGGAAGAGCCCTGCCATTTCCTGAGCATGTGCCAAAGCAAAAAACAGCCCCCGGCTCCCAAGCTGTTATCAGTTTATCTCCGTTGTAGATTTGACTGCTCGGAACATGTAACGTATTCAGAAGGGATTATAGCTGATCATAAATTGTTTAAACAAACTCAAAACCCAAGTCAGTAAACTCTTTTGGTCAATGAGATAATAAACCACTGCCTTGGAAAAGCCCCAGTGATGTCACTATACTTTCCACAGCTTTTAAACTATGAGTTGCACAAAAAGCCACAGTGAAGACATTTTTGGTTACATAAAATACATGGTAGGGCTCAGGAAAATCCCACCGCTGACACAGGAGCAGAAGTACAGCAGACACAACGTGGTTCTGTTCCCCACGAGCGTAAGCCCAGGATAATCACGCACTCCATCACTTGGGGGGTATTTTTCCAACTGGCTTGAATGCAGGACAAAGCATTTGATCTGAAATGAAGCTAAGAAGGCCATGGGAAATAGGGTGCTTTGCTTCTTTAAATGTCTTTGTACAAAACCCTGGCCATGATGGCAGAGAGCACAAGGCCAGCAGCTACACAAACACCCCCAGTGCTGCTCAGATATCAGCTACGATACAGCCTGCCCTATTTCCATGACAGGCAGCTTAGAAGAATAATAAACCACAAAAGTGCGGGGCTCCTTCCTCCTCCTCCATCAGAGGAACCATCACTCACGTTATCTGATGAGACTGAGTGAGACTGAGAGTGTTTCGCAAACATGCCCTGAAGCACCAAGGATGCTCCAAAAACCATCTGCAAGAGGGGATGGCCCTGCAGGCAGTCCCAGGCTCTCCCACCTGAAGGGAGAGATGAAGATTTCCTGCTTTGAAGTTTGGGTGAGGAGTGCTGATTGTTTGTTTTAAAGGAAAACTGCCCCATGGAGTGATACAAACAGAGAAAAACTCATCACCTGCCACTCCCAGACCCATTCCCCAGTCTGGATTACCTGCCACTTCCCTGCGAAACGCTGGATTCAGACAGCCACCTTCCACCTGCACCTTGCCTCAAGATGAGCTAGAAGTGGAATTTGCCGTTGCAGCCCAGGCCTCGCTCCCAGTGCCACCATCGCAGCCTACGTCACGTAATGCCAGCAGCACCAAGTCCGGCCAGCAGTGACCCACATGCACCAAGTTTTAACAGAGGTTACAAGCCTAATTTTGCCTCATAATAAATGGTACCAAGGTACAAGGAAGAAAAGGGTAAGAATCCACTCAAAGCTCACATTTCAGCTCCATCCATCACTTCTCTACAGCCTTTACGTTCCCACCGTGCTCGCACCCAGGAGCAAATCACTGTGCACCCAGCGGGGTCCCAGCACCCACAGGCTGGAACCAGCAGCTCAGGAGCATCCCTGACCCCGAGTGTGAAATCTTTATCCAGAAGCAGCTCTGAGCAGCTCATCCACCATGCAATTCACGGACTCCATGCATCAGATACTTCTTGATACTGAAAATAAAGAGGGTAGGAAGCTAGTGAAATAAACAATAACGATCCACAAGTGAAGGAATACCTCCACTTTTTACCTAAGCATGGCACAGCAAATAAAACTACCATGCAGCCAGCCATTAACTCTCACTCACACAGCACCGTTCCGTTTAATGACGCGTCCCTGCCACGGGCTGTTGCACTGGAAGGAGAGAGAATTGGCTGTAACATTTTCATTGCCACTGGAAGGCTGTCTGCAAGCTCACACTCCTGGAGCACTTAAAAGTTTTCTTAAGCAAACTGACCCTCAGCAAAACACTAACTTAAATGTCTCTCTCTGCTTAGGTTTAGCAACATAATAGCTGCTCCTGAGCCAGGAGGAAGCACTATGTAACCAGAAGACACTGTTAATACCTGGGAGACACACAATTGTTTCCCTCCAGTGGAAAACTACATTAGTGTACTACATCTTGGAACAGAAAATGTAAAGACAAACTATTCCGAATGGAAAGGTTTGCTGCACGACCAAAGCAGGCAGCATAAAGAGATTTCAGCTGTGGCTTCTGGCTAGGGGCCATCAGAATTCTTCTTTTCAACATCATCTCAGACATGACAACTCAATGCAATCACTTCTGCGTATCCTGCTTTAGGTCATCCGTCCACGCTGATGCAGCCCATGAGTAATTCGGATCTAAATACCTCTCTGCAGGTCCCTAACAGAGACGCTGTCCCGACCGTGGAACGGGGAGGGATGAAGTCAGCTCACGCCACATCCGGGGCTGCCAGCCCACGGCAGCTCCATCCCATCCCCGCAGAGAATGACCCCCACGTCCCAGGGCTTGGGGGCACACAGCAGCTTGCCCAGGATCCCAAACCCCCGCAGAGTGGTTTTAAGGGGCGGGAAGGAATCGCTCCCAGGAGCAGCTGTGCTGCTCTATGAGCAGCCAGAGCCGCATCCAACAGCTCAGCTGAACGCTCCTCTCCGCACCGGGGATGTGCAAAGAGGCCGGGGCAGGGGGCAGGGGGCAGAAGAGCAGCAACTTTCCAAAGCAGAGATTCAGCATCAGCTGTGCCTCATCCTCCAGGAGCTGCACAGACTGCGTTATAACGTTAAGCCCTGCGCTACGAGATGCTTTTTGGTACAGCCAAGGAAACCCAGCTCCCAGCACTGAGTCCTGACACTGCTGCACTGCGCTCCCGTAGCAGTGGGGTGACAGCACAGCCCCCACAGCCCCGAAAGGGCCCTGGTGTCCCTCATCCCCACACCGCCGCCATCCTTCCCCTTTCAGTGCTGCAAAAGGGAAGTGCTGGATCCACGCTTTAAAGGGTTGAGTCAACCGTAGAAGTGGTGAAGAGCGCATCTGTCAAAACAGAAGAGGATTTCGCTAATTGCCACCCAAACGAACTGCCAACACGTGTCACCCTGCAGTCTGACGGGGTGCGCCTGAGGAAAAACGCCCACCTTTTGGAAGGAACAGTCAAACTTGTGTCATTCAATTGATCAAGGCCCCCCCTTAGCCACGCACTTCCCGCACCGCCCTGTCCCCGCGTACCCCAGCAGTGCCACCCACACCTCCGGAGCCCACCTGTCCATTCATTCACATTGGGAGCCTCTGACACCAACAGGCGTGCGACTACACAAACCAAGGGTGGGGGTTACAGATCCACCCAGTTACTTTTTCAGCCTGCCCCATCCTCAGGGGAACGGCGAGGTTCTGAGCAGCTCCGCTGTGGGTGCTCCCGGGCTGCCTGTGCCCGTGTCACCCAGTGCCCACTGCACGCTGTGAATCTCCACAAACTTCCCCGCATCGAGACATGCTCCTGCCTTCCCTCAGCAATTTCAGAACAAGAAAACCCTTTTATCACCGAGCCCAAACGTTCCTTTTTTCATCCACTTTTTGGCTGTGGATCTTTCCAACAGAAGCAAGTTACAGACAGCAGATGAACAGTGGCACCGAAACGCTCCCTGCCTGCTTTGCTGCTCGATGTTCCGCGCTGATTCATGGAGCTGGAGCCCAGGGAGAGCTGGGGGCACCCAGGGAGCCCCACACAGGGACCCCCCCCACCCCAGCTTCAGGATGGGGGCGAGCAAACTCACCAGGCAAAGCCTGCCGAGCCCAGGCTGCTAAGACAGATGTTATTTCGCTTTGTTTTGTAGCAGAAAGCCATGCAGCTACATCCCAGCGCTGTTAATGGAAAGGGACTCACGGCAGCACGCGCCGGGGGGGGGAGCGGGGCCGGGGCGGCAGGAGCCCATTGTCCGGGCCGCCCGCCCGCTCCGCGGGAGAGGATCCCGAGTTTCGCTGCCCGCGTCCCCGAGTTCCCCCACCGGCCCGACTCGGTCCGGCCCCAGCGGGCAGCGGGGGGAGCCGGGATCACCGCCGGCCCCATCGCGGGCAGCCCGGCCGGGAG
>WBMW01001807.1:455093-472818 GCA_013396635.1 Penelope pileata
ACCTCCTCCTCCACCTCCTCCTCCCGCCCTGGCCCCGCTCCGCTCCTCCCGCCCGGAGCCCCCCCAGGGTGGGGGCAGTGGGGGTGCCCGGAGGTCGCGGTGCTCCCGGAGCGCTCCTACAGCGGGGGGTGGCGATAGGGGCTCAGCCGCCGCTTTGTGCTCGTGAGCAGCGGCTGTGAGCGATCCCCCGGGAGATGCGAACAATGCCAAGAGCGAGCGGAGCCGAAGAATCAAGCGAGGAGTTATCCCCACCTATCCCGGTACCCGGCACGGACCCTGAGCGGCCGCAGAACCGGGAGAAGAGGAAAGGAATACAGGAATCCGTGCTGGGATGCAACGCATCCCCGAGCTGCCCAGGGGACTTCTGTTCAGCCGGAGGAAAATTGGAAATTAAGAGATTTCACCTATGGGCATAACACATCGATGTGCCCAACGAACTTTTATTCAGCTGGACAGGAACTAGAAATTAAAATATTTCGTTGATGGGTATAAAACACACAGCCTGCTTGCCACCTGTGGTGTATAAGCATAAAAAAATGCTGTGCTGCCAGCCCTGCACCTCTGTGAGCAACAGCATCTGCTCACATCTTTTAGTCAAGCCAATACAACAGCCCTGTCTGTTTAAAAAAAAAGTCATTTTTTAACCAGAACGGATCAATAGCTGGCTGTGGGAGCGGCCTTGGCTAACAGAGCGCATCGTTAGTGGAGAGGAGCAGCTGTCACCCCAATTAACAACGTGTGGGGGCAGTCCGAGGGAGATGCAGCATTCCTTACACCAACCTCACCCAGGCACGGCGGGGACATCAGCCTCAAGCTCGAGTTCAGAGCAGAATCTGAGCAAAGGGAAAATCCACTGACCCGTTGTGCCTCTCTGTTTCCTTCGGTTTCATTCCCACCGACCCTGCAGCCCCAGCCCCAGCCGTTCTGCCCAGCAGCAGCGCGAGGAGCCCGCAGCTGGGGCAGCTCCTGGGATTCCCATGGAGACCTCCCTCCATCTCCCAGGCAAGGGTTAAAGACGAGAATTAAAAGCGTGAAAATTTTGAAATAAAAATGATCATAATTAAAAATAAACAACTACCCAAACCCGGCAGCCCCGGAGCTCCGGGCTCGCTGTGCGGGGCGGCCGGGCTGCCACCAGGTGGCCCCCGGAGCCCACTGCTCCCCGCAGCCGCACGGTGCCTGGGATTAAAAGCGACAAAACCAAACACGCAAACAAACAAACGAACCAACAACAGCACAAAACCTGCATGGGAAAACCCTCCTAAGAGACAGTCAGTGTAAGGCTGGGTCATCAGAACACAGACACCTCGCCAGAAGGGTCCCGTTGGCCGATTGACAGCTGATACCATGGAGCACATCTACCCCGGGGAGCAGCTGGACGGGCAGCAGCTTTGCTGTCCTCCTGCACAGCCCCTGCCTGGTGGCTGCTGAGAGGTGATTTTTCCCTCCTTCCATCCCCAGCTCCATTTGGGAAGCAACAATGCCCAGCAGCAGGCTTGGCAGCAGCAGCTCTGTTCATGCGCTTTCCCTGGCTGGTAATTAGCTAGATTATTATTTGATTATAACGGAGTTAGCAGGAAAAATAGACCTTGTAGATTAGGGCAGGGGTCATTAACGCTGTGTGCATCCTGTCCTTCTCCACGGGTGGATCTGGATGAGCGTGAGGCTGCTGAAAAGCTCTCCCACTTAAAAATGATAATACATTTAAATAACCCTGCATGCTCCTGGGCTGGAGATAATTGAATTGAAAAGATATTGCTAATCCCCATCACATCTATTCATGTCCTTAAAGCAACAGGAGGATTGAAACAAGCAGAGGCGGTGGCATTATTCTGCAGAATTTTTGCACGCTCGGTGCCAGCGTGGGGATGGAGCAGGAGCTGCTCTGTGCCCAGAGCCTCTGCACTGCTCCATGGCTGCTGCACTGCCCGGGAGCAGCTCAGTGCTGGGGAGGGATCCTGGGGCACAGTGTGGGTGTATTTATAGAGCACTGCGGGATCCTCTGGGATGAAGGGAGCTGTTATAACCTGATTTACGATCCAAGAAAGTAGCCACAAATGTTCTCCACTTCACTCTTCATCTGCTGCTGCCCAGACCAGGCAGAACAGCACTTAGAGAGCATCCCTCTGGCTCTGGAATACTGAGGGACATTTCCACATCAGTCCCAGCCAGGGACATTCCCCCTGGCTCCCCCCTCCTGCAGGATGGGAGAGCTGCCCTTGGCTCAGCTCCTCTGGCAGCTTAGCACCCGACAGTGCTGGCATCCCCACGGGACAGCCCTGCAGCCCTCCCTGCTGGGCTGGCACACAGAGCCCAGAACTGAGAAACAGCGCTCAGGACTGCGAGGATGGCTGCAAGGATGGCTGCAAGGATCGTGCTCCCATCAGCAGCTGCTGCTGCCCCATGCACAGTGCTGGCGGGGGGTGCAACAGTCCAGGATCCTCCATGCATCAAAAATGCACCCAGGCCCCAGCACTGCCCTGGTGAGCTGCTTCGCTCCATGCAGAGCTGTTTTTTCCCCCCTCCAAATGGAAACTGGGTCCTGATTCATTGCCCACACGATGATGGCGAATGGACTTCCTGAACTCCGAGTCACCAAAACCGCCGCTCAGAAGCGCAGCAACGTATCCCTTCCAAAATAATTTGCTGTGAAAGCATGTAGCCCGACTGGCGAGCAAAACCACAGATCCCACATGGGGGAAAATGGGAGCAAACAGCAGCTCCGAGCTAAGGCTCAACAGCAGGAAAACAGCAGGAAAAGCAGCCTGTGCCACAGCCACAGCACAAGGGGCCATCGCTTCAGGTCCAGCCCTCACCTCGATTTCTGTGAGCAAAGATTGATTTGTGTTTCCCTAAGCAGATCCACAGATTGGGGACAGGCTTTCAGATCAGCTCCTGACCGAGAAGCTCAGATCTTTGGGGTGCAGGGTGCTGCTGGGGGTGCCCATCTCCCTGCACTTCCCAGGTTTGTGCAGCAGGGAAGCTGTGCAGGACGGAGCTGTCTGCTCCTCCACCTCCCCCTCCTCTGCTCCTTATCACTATGTGCCATTTCACAGCAGCTCCGGAGCAGAGATAGGGAGCCCAGAGGCCTCTCTCTGGGTGAGAAATAGCTCGGATGAGCCCGAGCAGAGCCAGCTCCTGTCAGCAGGCAGCGGTGCTGGAGCAGGGACCACCAGATCACCCCCGTGCCACGTGCAGGAAAGGTGAAAAACGGGGAAAAAATGGGAGAAGGACAGGCACCGTGCAGGGGTGAGAGGCTCCAGGCTGGGGCAAAAGAATTCCCTTTAAAACTGAGCATCCCAGCCACGCTGCTGCTGATTGCAGTCCATCTGCTGGCACCCCCCATGCCCCCCAGTGCCAGCAGAGCGGAGGCATCTGCAGGACGAGATGACCGAGATGAGCTCTGGCAGCAGAACAGCTCCCGGGGCTGGCCCTAATCCAGAGGGACGCACGCAGCCCGCACGCTGCCTGCAGGACCCACCTGAGCCCACGGGGACAATTTCCTGGGGCTGCTGTGCCAGCAGGGACTCTGCCAGGGCTCCCAGCAGAGCAGCCCCAGTGCAGGGTGTTTTCCTTGTCCCACAGCCTTCCATCCCTGCGTTCCCTGTAGCACAGGGATAAGGACCTGGGGGCTCTCATTGCTTTTTATCAGGTGCAAGCAATGAGCACTGCCTGTAGGGAAAGGGGAGCACGTAAAGAGGACCACAACTAACGGGAAGACAAAAAAAAAAAAAAAAATGGCATGATCTAAACCCAAAAAAGTGGCTGAGGACGATGGACGATGCAGCCGTGCACGGCTCGCTCGGGCTGCAGAGCTCCTCAGGCTGAGGCTCAGCACCGCGTGCTCAGGTGCTGACGGGGCTTTATCTGCATTTCTGCACGTGGTGGAAAAACACTCGGGGTGCCGAGCGACGGGCTGAAAGCACCCGGGGTTGGGCCCAGCAGCTGCTGGGGGCCGTGCAGGAAGGGCCCCGGCTCCGAGAGCGCCGTATCCACCCCGGCGTGCTTCCACCGACAGCAGAGATTGCATTGCAGCAGGCTGCGAGCTGGCATGTGGCACGGGCCAGAAATAAAACTGTTTAGGTAGCAACTGAAATAACAGCAACGGGAGCTCGGCCGGGCGTCTCTCTCCTCTATTTATGTTATTTATTTATTTAAGGCCGGGGATATTTATTTAGTTGAGCAGAGGAGATCTGTTTACGTTATAAATGGCCTGTACCAAATGGGTTTGCTCCTGGTGAGCATCCCCGGGCTGTGCTGCAGGGATCTCCCCACGTGGGTTTGGGGCTGCGCAGCCTCAGCAGCTTTTGGGAGCGAGGCAGCAGCGTTTGCAGTGCCCTTCTGCGTGCCATGCTGATGGGCACTGAGATGGTGGATGCAGCACGGATGGGAGAGCAGGATGCAGCTGCAGGAGGACCAGGCTGTGTCCCATGGTTTGTGGGACATCACCGACATCACCCAGAGCTGCCCTGAGCTCGGTCCCTCAGCATTGCAGCAAAGGGAGAGCTCAGCTAACAGCACCCAGGGATGGATTTAGGCTAAGAGAGAAAAAAAAATGAATCATAAAAGAGTAGTTATGAAGCTTTGTATCAGTCTCGTGCATTTCCCATCACATGGGGATGTGTCAAAGGGTCACGCTCGGTCCTGCAAGTGCTAAGGGAGGTCTGGAAATAGTTACAGCAATGCATGTGATCGCACAGGGCTGGGGAAGAAAAGAGCCAGCTGGGAGGTCTGGCTGCTCTCTCACTCCCTCTCCATCTTATTGCTTCTGAGCAGTGAGGAATAAGGTGGTGGGGGAGGCAAAGCCCCACTGCACGTGGTTCAGCTCCGATGGTCACTGCAGAACCCTCCTGACCAGCACCAGCTGCTGGGAGACGGGAGCAGAGCGTTTGCTGCTCCCAAAACACAAACAGCCAAGTCCTCCCCGAGCCCCCGGTCCTCCCCCTGTCCCCCGGGGTGAGGAGGGCCCTTCTGAGGAGCACAGGGGTGCGAGGGCCCAGAAAAGCAGCACCTCCAGCCAGCACTGCTGGGGCCCTGCAGGGCAGGAACGGGAGCGTCCCAGCTGTTCCCCCATTTATCTGCGCCCAGGAGGAGCTGGCAGCATCCAACCTGCACCGTGCCAAAGGCACGCGATGCGCTGAGCCACACAGGGCAGCAGCAATGCAGGGAATTGTGAGGGGATATCCAGGGAATTGTGAGGGGATATGCAGGGAACTGTGAGGGGATATCCAGGGATAGACAGCTCGTGTCTCAGAGATCTGTGCTCATACCAAAAAAAAAAAAAATCATCCCTGCTTGCTTGCAGGCATTTATTGTGTGCTTAGATTCAAAAGCAGGAGCTTCTGGTGTCAGCTCCCTGCATGACCTCCCTGCATGGATGAGCCCACAGCTGCCTGCCAGGCTGCCAGCATCGCTCCACTTCTGCCATCCATCAGCCCCTCCCGGAGCCCAGCAGCGCGCATCGTCACTGCCACCAGCACCGCTGTCACCCAGCCCTGAACGGGAGATGCTGCAGAAATCACCCAGCACAGGGCCCCGGGCTGTGCAGGATGCGGTGAGCACCGTGGGGCACTCTCAGGAAGATCCACGGTAGCAGTGAGGGGAACTTCTGTCCCAGCTCCAGCTCTCCTCCTGCTCTGGATACACCAGTCCACTCTGCTCAAGGAACGTGCATCGGTGTGAGGACATGAAAGCAACCTCCAGAGGGAAAGGAGCTTCTGAGCATCCGCATGTGGTCCTCCCAAAAAGTGTCTGCAGAGCCCTTGGGGCAGAGCTGGCCCAGGGGGAGAAAACCCATCCCACCATTCGTCTCCTGCATGGCAGAGGGCTCAGCTTATAGCAAGGATTAGAGGAATCATAAGGAGAGCAGCACCACGTTATTAGCTGGTGCTTAAAGAAAATCTAATTATGGGCAAAATCTGCCTCTGCACAGCCACGGGGTAACCCCTCCTGCCAGCAGCTCCGAGTGCAGAGGTGGGAGGAGGGTACACGTGAGCACAACGAGCCCAGGGGCTGCTACTAATTAATGCTGCAACCGTTACTGGGAGATATATCCCAAATTATCAGTCTGGTAATTTTGAGGCCATTCAGAATGGTCTTTTTTTCCTAGGATGTTCTGGGGATTTTCTGAAAAAACAGCTTCCATCAAAACACATCAAGTGAGAGCAGAAACTGTGCCTGCAGGCTGCATCCCTACACACACATCTGTGCTCCAGAGACATTGAAAGAACACCTGAATGCCTGCGTGTACACATCCTGTTACTGCTTTCAGACTGTGAACGCCTTTTTAATCAAACACCTGACACTGACCTACACTAAAATAAGGAAAAAAAAATCCTGTTTTCTGCAAACTGTTTCTGCACGCCACGTGCATCATTTCATCTTGCAGGTCACAGCTCCAGACCTCTTCACTGCAGGGTGAGTTCATCTTCCAACTATTCCAGCATCCCCTCGTGTACAGTAGGTCACCCATTTATAGGTTTCTAATAAAAGCAAATCTTCCTTAAGTGGCTGTTGGTGGATTTCTCCTCGCAGCCCAGGGATAAGCAGGATTCTGAGCTTTAAAAAGCTCTCCAGGGGGCTAAATGAGAAAGTGACAGCCAGGGAATGCTATGGCAAAACTTTGGTGAGTTCTAAGGGCAGCACTTGGTCACATCACAGCACTCAGCACAGACACACCGCAACCATCTCCGCACGTAGAGCCCAAAAATCTGCTGCTGATCTCCAGCAGAAGGAGGGATCTGGCAATGCAAACTAAGGCACACCACCAGGAAATAATTAATAACACGTCGGTTTGTCTTTTTTTGAAACCAGGTACTTTCAGGAATTCGCACAGTCTGTTGCTAAAGAAAATTATGCATTTATTTTCTTTTAAAAACAAACGGAAATACAACTTTAGGGAATATCTGTCCATTACATTTAGATACACAGTTGGAGACTGACTGATGTCCAAGTGTTCCTTCACAGAGCTATAGTCACATGCACCTTAAGTGTTGTCTACATTTCCACCTTATTACACCTCATCACAATATTTATAATAAAAAGGCTAACCTGCCAGGTCTTGACATACTGACATTTAGGGCGAACGTCTGCAATGTGTAAGAAACCCTGAAGAGTAACTTGATTGCACCGAGACAAATGCAGGCTGGTCAAATCATAAGGCACAGTACTATGGGGATGGGGAACGTGGGCTCCTCCTCCAGGGGCAGAGCGAGCTGCTCAGCCAGGCTGCAGGAGCTGGGTGGGGACCGAAGCCCCTGCACAGCGCTGGTGGCCACCTGTGCACGACTGCTCTGCCCCAGGGTGTTCCACCTTACGGTGGGAGCTACAAACGAAGACATCCGTGGAGTTTCAGAACACTCAAGGGCTCTTTAATGTGAAGTATGAAGGGTGTGCATGACCCCAAAACCCTTACCAAATAAAATAAAAAAAAAAGCTATTAAAAACTCAATATGCTAAATCTAAAAACCATGATGTCCAGTTTTCAAAGCGCTGGGTGCCCACAGCTCCTGGTGCTCAACACACGAACAAGCTGCAAGAGCTGTTCTTAAGGAAAAGTCTCGCTGCGGTTTGTTGTGCATCTCAGCTGGGTGCTGCACAGAAGCACTGCAGATCTTTCCGTGTTGTTTTGGCTCTTCTCCTCCACAACAGCATCAAACTTTGGCAGGCGGGGGATTTGTATCAATCATTTCAGCACAGATCTCTGGGTGCAGCATCAGCCTTTCGCTTGTGGCGAGGATTAGGAAGATATTGCTGAGATCATCGCGTGCGTTTCGCAGCCAGAACAGCTGTTAGTATTAAAAAAAGAGCTGCGGGCTGCAGTGAACATCCCGTTACAAAGGACCCGAGGTTTGCTTCAGAGGTAGTTTCACAGAAGATGACCATTGCAAAGAACCTCTCCTGATCAATTACTAACAGCTTCCAATGCATGGAAGCCCTGACAGCCCCCAACCACTGTAAACAATCTCAGACTGTAACACAGCCACAACATCGGCCTGAAACCTTCCAGATGGGTTTGTTCTGCACTCTGAGGTTACCAGGCAACCAGAATTCCTACTCGAGCTGGATAGGGTGGATGGAAAGCTCTGGTGAAGATGCAGACCTCGATAATCAGATCGCTGGGATACCTCCAGCAGCTGCCATGGGTAAGATCCAACCTGCAGAGAAGGAAGCGCAGCCTGCTTCGGGGTCTGCCTGCAGAACCGTGCTCCACAGGGAATATTTCACTGTCTCACTGAGTTTGGGTTCAAAGAAAACCACGTTTCTCCGTGCAACCAGGCCAGTCGCATGGTATTTGGGCCCCAGTGTAAAAGCAAGGTCTGTCTGTCAGGGGCGATGCTCACGCCTTGTCGTTTGTTCACATAAAAAATATTGCTCAACCAAACAGCTAGAAATGCAGACACTAAACAGAATTACTTACAATACAAAGACCAACAGCGTGCGCAGTGAAACAGAGGGGACACGGTAAGGAACATTTCAAAACAAGTTTGGGTGACTTCATTACAATTCCTAGAAACGTGGTGTCTGCTTTGCTATAAACCCAAGCAATTTGCATTTGTGTTGTGCTAACTTCCTAGAAGATGATTCAGGTTCCAGTGGAACCTCGCTAGTGCTGCCAGAAGAACAAATTTGCAAACCAGAGAGGTACCCCACAAATAAATGCTGGTTTGTCCATCTATTTAGACGAATTCAGCATTGCATCACTTCAACGTTCCAAGCAGTATCACAAATGAAAGTGACAGACTTCTGACAACTTCAGATCTCATTAGTGCTTAGCTTTCCAAAAAGCAAAGTGTGAGTTTTAGGCTGGACATCAGCTCAGTGAAGACAGCCACTGCGTGCCCACAACCTGTGGGCGATGCTGTGCAACACCACAGCCCGGGCTCCGGCCCCGTGAGCACCGCTGCCATCCCGCAGGGCCTCCCCAGGAGCTCAACAAGGGAAGCGCTCGCAGGGCTGAGGCTCGGCTCTCTCCCAGACACAGAATTTATTAGCTACCTAGAAGGGCTCTCCCACTTTGGGAATGCTGTGCCACGCTATTCTCTGAAAGCAAATATGGTATAAAAAAATGAGGCTTAGTAAACAGGAACAAGACTGAAATGTTCATAGGCTGTATTCCCTGGCTGTGAAGAACCCCTTCTCAATACAGCAGAAATCTTCCCAAGTTGCTTCTCTCGCCTTCTCATCTACTGAGGCTGCAGAGACAGCCTCAAATTAGCAAGACAGTTAACTGAGTACTTGATTTTAAAAAATAGGAGCAGTCCCAGGTAAATCAGACTGATTCTTACACACACACAGAGCTCATAAAGAGCACCTTGCTTGGCCAGGTCAAGGGGAACACATTTCCAAGGTGAAAAAGCAGCTGGTTACTACACGGCAGTTCCACAGCTCAAGCCTTGAGCGGGAGCACTGCACACACACCAGAGGCCGTGACATCAGCAGTTACCTCACTGCAACCAGATCCCAGAAGTCCCAGGAGAATAATCAACCTGCATGTGGCATTGCAGAGATGAGAATGTTCTCCAACCACACGTTCTCCAACCAAGACGCTGCTTGCTGCTCCTGCAGAAGGGCCATTTCATCTTCTCTCTGCACAGCTCCCAACACACACTGTCCCTCCTTCCAGCCTCCAAACACTGCCATCACTTCATAGTCTTTCTCTGTAAAGTGTTCTTTTTCTACACATCTTTCTTACCAAGCTATTGCTCCTCAAAGGTTCCTTCTTCCTTGCTCATCAGGTCTATTTAAAAAATAATTTAAAAACACATACAGGAAAGGTAGTGGAGGAAACAGAACATTTCTGGCTTTGGAGAATGTGCCACATCTATCAGAGATTCCACTAAAATCAGTGGTGTGTTCTACCACTTCCCAAAAAAAATCTGTTTTCCTGATTGTACACTCAAATAAAACTTCACTCAGCTGAGCCAAAAAAAAAACAACAAAAAACCACCAGTCAAGCACAATTGTGAAGTGAACCATGAACACAGCACACACACTGGTGTTACTTGTTACAGCTACATGGATAAAGGCTAGACTACGTCATTCTAATATTGTTACTACACTTCTTGCATTTACACTCGTAAAAAAATGAATCAAAAGCTATTAATGTGAGAATCTTGGTTTAAACAACAGTCCTGGGAAGTTTGGAGCTTTGGCTCTGACTCATTGGCTCTTTTAAACCAGCCCCCATCCAGCATTTCATCAGGGCTGCAATTAAAGCAGAGTGAAACAGAAAATGCAGCCCCACCTTCCCAGAAGAAGGGTCTTGAACACGTGGTCACCTTATCTTAAAGATCACCCTGAAGATTCTTCTGTTTGCATAATGACAGTCTCCTTGTTTTAGTACTAAAAACTCATTATAGAGAAACTCATTCAATTAAAAACCCTCTCTTCAGAAGAGCTCTAAATTGTATTTAAAATTGTGTTCAGGCACCTGGCAAGAGATCAGATGTTTTGTAAATGGACCCAGGCCACGTGGCTCCAAGAACTGAGAAGCAGAACAAGTTGTGCTGTAGTCATCACTGCTCACACCACCACTCCATGCTCTCAGAAGGTAAAGGAAATACAAACTTACACACCTCAAGCATGCAGAAACCTCTCTCAAAGACCTGAAGGAATATGATTGGAAATGAAATAATGCATCCCACAACGCATTTTGATTCGGATCTACCCATGTTTGCACCTTCTGGGTATTTTAAAGATTACACTGAGATTTAGAGAGCTCTTTGTTTGTTAGGCCTGTTCCACACGTTTTCTACTTACAGTCCTGTGCCTTAAGAACTTTGACTTGTCTGACCAAGGTGGCATGTTTGCTTTTTTATTAAAAGAGCTCCATGTAACTCAATGGAATTCACTTTATACAAAAAAAAAATAATAATTTTTTTGAATGATCAGAATCTCAAGCGTGTCAAATAGCCTCCGGTAACAACAGTTCTTGAAGTTCAACATTTCTGTTTTGAGAACACCACATTAAAACAAACAACCAAACAGAAATTCACACAAACAAGCAAACACACACACACACACCTGGGAGAACTGATTATTTAACTCTGAGCTCCAAAAAATGTGTAATTGAATCATCAGCCCTGAACAAACCAGCCCACACTTGTCATGGACCAGTTCTGGTCTTGAAATTCCCTGTCAGCTTTCCACAGATTTTTAAGGGAAATAGCAAATGTACAGGAACTAGTAGGACTATCCATACACAAATCCTGTGTTTTATGGCATTCCTGGGCTCCTCCAAAAAAAAATATTAAAAAATCACACTATAAAATTTCAACACCAAATTCCTTTGGTGTTTATATCCCATGGTATTTAAAAAAATCTCAGAATAGACGAGGGAAAAGCAGCACAGAGAAGTCAAATTCTTCAAACATGAGTTAGCCATTAGCAAGCAAGTTCTTAATGCATTGCACCAATGCATTTGTGCTTTTGACAACAGATGTAAAAACTCTCCCCAAAGTAAATATGTTAATTTGGGGATCAACTGAAAATATGTATTTAAAATCCATTTTCCTTGCTGTCTTAAGCAAAAGAATCTCCTAAACCGTCTTGATAAGAAATAGTTTGGTTACTAAACCAGCATTATTAACTAGCACATCTGTCAGACTGTCACTTGACTCACCAGCTGAGCTGACCTATCCAGAACGTCATATGCACCATGTTATGAGTGAAACAATTTGATAAGTTAGCCCTTTAAATGTTTATATTTTGACTGAACTTTTCATATTCAAGGTTCATCCTCTAATAAAAAGTAAATCCATTAAAAACCTCTGCATTTAACTTCCTTTCCCGTTATTAACAAATAATTAAAATACAAGTTGGGTGTTCTGGAAATGCATCGTCTGCTACTAGCTGACCAGTTTGGGCAGCACAGTACATAGAGGTATACTGCCATTGGCATCGGATGTTAAATTAGCCCTCAGCTTGTTTGCTACCCCAACCACAGGAGGCAACTTGGAACCAATGCCCGTGAAAGAGCTTGTATAGCTAGATATCCGTTTACTGGAGGTTTTATCAGTGCTGGGTGGTTTGGGTGTTCGTTTACAAATCCACGGGTGCCTTAAAGCTTGACCTGGAGTCATGCGTGCGGAAGGATCCCAGCTGAGACATTCTTTTAAGAACTCTATGAACAAGGGATCGTCGCAGCCTTTCAGTGCTGTCACCCAGTCCTTGTTCCCCGGAGCACCTCGTATTTTACCCCTGCGTGACCGGCTCCCGCTAAGGGTCACTCTGCCATCTGCATGCGTAGTGACAGTGCAGTAGCGAGGATGACCCTTAGAGTTGATAAAGTTCTTGGCTCGCTTGGATTGATCCAGAAGCTTCTGAGGTGGCATTCCAAGAAGTTCCATCATACAAGCCAGTTGGTCTCCCTCATCCTCTCCAGGAAAAAGAGGGTATCCAGTCAATAGCTCCACCAGAATGCAGCCAAAACTCCACATATCTATGGGCATCCCATAGCGACTTCCTAGAATTACCTCTGGCGCTCGATAAAATCGAGACTGAATGTATGTGTAGACTCTTTGGTGCTCGAAACAGCTGGACCCAAAATCTATAACCTTGATTCCACTCCTCCCTTGCTGTTTTAGGAGGATATTTTCTGGCTTCAAGTCACAGTGGATGATTTTGTTTCTATAAAGAGCATCCAAGCACTGCAGTATAGAGTGAGCAAACTTGCGTACCAGTTGGATGCTGAAGCCCTGGAACTTATTTCTTTTAATCAGTTCATACAGGTTCATACTTAAGAGTTCAAAGGTCATACAGATGTGGTTCCGAAAGGTGAAGCTTTCCAGCATGTGAATAACATTCATGCTGCCAGTTTTATCCTGCTTCTTCAGGTGCTCCAGAATCCGGATTTCTTCCGCTGCTTGGCGATGGAATCTCTTCTCATTGCGAACCATCTTTAAGGCTAAGTGTTGGTGGAGTTTGTGATCATAGACTTTAGCAACTTGTCCAAAACTGCCCTTGCCAATGATTTTGAGCACCTCATACCGGTAAGCAAGATGGTCATGGGGCACGTGAATGTAGCTGCCTTGGTCATCGTCGTAACCTCCATTGTTGGGACCACCAATTACTCCTTGCCTCTTTTTTGCAGCTGGACCCACAAAGTAAATTTCAGAAAAGTTAAATATCTCTTGCTGCTCATAGGCAGACAACTGATGTTTGTACTGTTTGACAGCTTGTTCTGGAGCCTGGGAAACGGCTTTGTGTGCTTTTGAGGAACTACCACCACCTTTGGAAGTGCTTAAGCTCTCTATGCTTTTATCTTTCGTCAGGGAAGGAAGAGATCTTTCTGAGCTAGTTACTCCTGCAGACTGAAGAGCACTGCTCCTTCTGTTCCCAGAGTCCTCAAACAATTGCTCCACTTTGACCTGGCTTCCAGACAGAGGGTGATCCTTCACTGCAAGTTTGTTGCTACAAACCTAGGGAGGGAAAAACAAAAAGCACATTTAACTTTTAAAGCACAGACTAAGAATTAAATCAGTATCAGAAATAAAAACAGTAACACTGGCATGCTTTGCATTAACATTAGGAGCAAGTATAAAATGCTGCACGTACTAGCTAAGCTAACTCAAGTTACTAGTGTAGTTACAGAAGGGAATACAAAGAGAATGCAACTTAGTGAAACCAGCATGTGTACAAACGTATTTTTAAATCCATACAGGGTAAACCCTAGAGAGCCAAACATTCAAACAAGGACACAATACCTATCTCTACCAGCACGCACGCAGTCAGCAAACAGCCGGGGGAGCAGCTATGTTTAGCTTTCAACGTGGGTGCAGCAAACACAACCAACGACAGATGCAGTCTGCACCTGTCTGAACCAGGCAACATATCATGAATGTGCAGAGAAGTGTCGGGAATATTGCAAAGACAAGAGTGCCAGAGGAAGGCAAAGAAACAACAGCAAGCGACGTCAGGCTGGTGCAGCCAAGCTGAACATGCAGCAAAAGGATGGCAACAGGACAAGCTAAACCTTATATATATACATTTTATACGTATAAACATTTGGTGTTTTGGGTTTTTTTGTTCTTTTTTTAAAGGGTGAAAACATAACTGCACTCCCTCTGGAATCACGATAGCTGAATAACTATGAGAAAATAGACTTGGGAGTAAAAGATATTCTTAACTGTTAAAGGACTTCCAACTTCTTCGACAGCAGCATGTAACCACTGCCACTTACTGTCAGATGTTAAAGTACTGGCATCAGAAACAGCAAATAAGTGAGAGAAGCATTGTGAAATTTTTCAAGCTTGTCATTTTCACCAACTGGCAAATGCTGAACTCTCTGGAATTCAGACTGCTATTTGCACAGCAGTTTTTCCCCTTTCCTACCCACTGATGCTCCATGCTGACAGACTCCAAAGAGGAGTTGTTCTTATCCCATGCAACATGGAAGAAGCCGAGGCCAGAGTAGCAACATCTGTTTTCCATTCTGTCCTTTAATCTAAAAATAAAGATTTGAGACACATGCCAAACCGAATCCCTAAAAACTGAAATAGCTACACAGGAATCACACAAAAATATAAATAAACCTGCAGATCCACAGCAATAAAACCAAATTCCTTTTTAGTTACATAAAATCTAACATCTCAGCACAGTCTTTAAATAAGAGAGGTGAATGCTTTTGCCAAAAGCAGATCCAGCTCTTCGGAGTCTATTTGTTAGTGGTGTGTTCTGCTCACAACCCCAAAAAACGGGCATTTTCTGCAGAGGTTGGTTCTAGATGGTTCTATCTGGTGCCTGGGCCATCAGATATACACTACTGAGCTCCACTACCCGGAGTCCTATCAACCCCAAACCACAGTGCACTGGAGGAGACACGCCTTTCCAGTAACTCGAGTGAAAAAACAAAGCCCAACCCTTGCAACTTCGAATAAACGCCTTTTTCTTGGAGTCTGGCTGAACCTCTGAGATAAGAGAGGCATTTTCAGAGCCAGCTAAAAGACTATTCAATGAAGCACACGATCACAGTAAGTTTACAAATAAACACGCAGAAACATGATAAAGTACAAAAGCTCAGCAAACTGTTAGATCTAAATAAGCTGTTGTTTGTGGCAAACGCTTTGTACTTTTAACTTCCTAAATAAACAAGGAATTCAGGATCACAATTCTACTGAAACTATTTCTTAAAGAAGAAACAATGGCTTTGGATCTCTAAGCTGGCTCAACATCCATTAATAGCAAGGGCTGAATTTTCATTCTCAGGAGACTACCACAATTATTTGCCACATGACAGTGGGACACAAATATAGATCAATCTTAACTTGAACTCAGAAGAGCTACACAAAGTCAGGTGACTTCTGGGTAACATCAGCTTGCTTTCAGCTGCTTTCTTCTACAAATCACAGGCTGCCCATTTTGTTGGGGGTGTTGTTGATAAAATATGCTATTAGAAGCCAAGAAATTAGGGTGACAATACAACTGCACCACATTAAAGATTTTCACATCTCACTTTCACTTCTCACTTAAAATGAAGTTTTGTAAGTAAACAGTTTATCCAGTTCTTACACAACTAAGACTAAAAGAACAAACACAGCTGCATATATCAGAAGTTTTCAACTCTCACACAACATTATATCATAATACAAAAATCTTGGAAAGAAGGAAACCAAGTGTCACTTAAATCCATATACTTTTCCACGAAACTCAGCATCACAATTTTCATCCCTGCACACGAGACAACACTAAGGTATTTTTTGATGCATTATGGTGAAACTATGTAACTTTATAACCCTTAATCTTGTCTTAAGAAGCTAACAGAGTTAATGGACAAAATACAAATGAAGGATAAGGTACACCATGGAAATAAAATATTCATGCATTTGTACTTAACTGAACAGTTCCACTCTACTGATTTCTGTCCAGTTATGAGCAGCTGTAGTTACATTATGACTTCAGCACCACATTTAGGAGTTCTCATTTGTACCCCACAAAACTCTCCTACTCACATCTCTACATTTCTTCTGCCTTCTCTCAATATTGCCAAAAAGCAAAATCACAAACCCGTGCTACTGAATTTGCTCAGTGAATGGCGCAGACCAAACCAATCACTATTATCTCTTAGAATAAATTTACACAAGGTGATCATTTTCAAATGCATCTTGTTCAGTAAATGTTTACTTCCACTTCTTAGATAGGGGGCTGTTTTTTGTTGCTTGTTTTTTAAGCACAAGCTCCTTCAACAAGAGCCAAAATACATTTTAGAACCATATAAAGGTCAGACCACTGTGCAGCTGAACATGACTACTCCTGAGACAAATTGAGATAGTTTAAGGAAATCTAACTCCATATCTGCTTAGGAAACACAGCGCTTGTAAAGAAACACCTTAACACCTTCAGTCCATAAAGAGCTATTTTGCTAGCAAACAAAGTGGGAGATAATGCAGAAGTTTTCAGAAAAGAAAGATACAAGATGGATGTTTTTTTTATCTGTTGTATGCTTGGATGACACACAAAGCCACACTGAAGTCTTGGAATATCCATGAAAAGTAAATTTTCATGGAAACTAAAATGGAAACGTGTGAGAGTTGAAGGAAAACTTGTGGATTTCCAAACTTATCAGCACATCAGGTGACACAGCAGAACACTTTGACCAATTATACAACAACTTTTGAATTAAAATACGAGCTGAGGATAATAATGTAGGATTTCTGATGCTGCCTAGCAATCTTACATTGTACAGATTAGTGTGTTGCTTTGATGCTTAATAAAAGCAACAAAGTTAATAAGCTCCTAAAAAGCTGCAGCATCCCACTTTTCTCCTACCTGGTGAGATACGCTGCCACGTAACACCACAGGAAAACCCAGAAGACTTCAAAATACTCACATTAGATCTTCCAAGCGAAGGAAGTCCTGAGGGGCTGTGCTCTTCACTCGCAGACTCTTGGTACCTAATCTGATCTATCCTCATGTAGGAGTCGTACAATCCGTCTCCAAACCTGGCTGGAAATGTTTCAGACACAAACCAGTTACCAACAACTCACAGCACTACAGGCAGAGAGAGATGCCTGGGTGTACATCAGGTTTTTTTGTTCTTACACTGTTGGTAAATAACCTTTAACTGTGCATTCAGGCTACAATACCAGCGCAGAAAGCTCTTTGGAAATCTTTATGATGATTTTATTCTAATTTAGAGCTTCTCTACTTTTAACCAACGTTTGCACCGCACACCCATCCTGGAGGATCGCTGAGCAGCACACTGCCCTGCTTCCCTTAAGCAGGATAATCCCAAAGTAGCCTCACTGGGGCCGACAGCAGCCGAGGAGCACACACAACACCCGATCTGCCTGGCGCTGGCAGGAGGTTATCCCTCGCAGCCAGACGTGGGAGCTACAGCGAACAGATCTGCTGCAAGGGAAGAAAGGAGAGGCCGTGCTGCTCACCTGGGAGCTGCCCGGAGCTACCACACAGCTCCGCACCGGAGCGCTCAGCGCAGCGGCCGTTCACACACGCGCTGAGAGCGCGGATCCGGCCCGCACCAACACCCCGAGACCCCCCAGGGTCCCCAGCTCCCAGAGAGGCCCCCACGGGCTCAGGGCCGGGGGCTCCTTCCCCTCTCCTCTCCCCTCCGCACCGCCGGGAAGCGGCGCTCCCCCGCTCCCCACGGCCCTCCCGGAGGCCGCATTGTTCAGCCAAGCTCCCGGGGAGCGCCACGCCGAGGGGCCGCTCCCCTCCCCACCACCTCACCTGCGCCGAGCGGCGCCTCCGGCTTCCTGCCCAGCAG